>JAPMOQ010006034.1:1676647-1709949 GCA_026543055.1 Argiope trifasciata
GCCAGAGGGCGGCGTGTAATGAGTGAATCATAGTGTAGGGGGAAAAAGAGAGTGCTACATATATATATATGCGTACTTTTCCGTAAATACAAAACTTAATTTTTCGAAAAACACCTTTAAATGAAAAAAGTATTTCACCAACAATAGCACTGTTGTTTCATATCATTGCCCATATTATTTAAAACACACGCAACGTTTCTTACGTCAATACCTCTTTTAATGTTTGAGATATCATGTTAACGGTGGAGAATTTTTATGAAAATTAAAATTGAAGTTAAAAACAAATTTTAGCTGCAAAATATGTTTAACTTAAAATTAATCTTGATGATGAGTTAGACATTCCTTTTCCTACTAAAAATAAAGTATTTTGGAATGAGGTTAGTCTGAACTACAAGAGAAAACAATAAAACTAAACTTCGTCAATGTGTAAACAATTTTTTTTCAATGTAGTCGGATACCTTAATAAAACTAATTCAATATCATATCTGCCTCTGCATGAAAAATACAAAGTTGTCTTATTATGAAAAAATACAGCTTGCGGAGAGTAGAGAGAAATCTTAAGGGAAGAAACAAAAAAAAATCGTTTGTTAGGATATTTTTTCGTATCATTAATAAAAGAAATGCCTAATTACTTTTTTTTACTTGCATCCTCGAATCAAAATGGGCAAAAGTTTTAATTAATCTTTGCTTTTTATGGTTTGTAGGGCGTTAGTTGAAGTATTGCAGTGTTAATTAAGTAACCGGAGTAGAATTTTTAGCCAATCATGTAATTTCCAATAACATTTTTCTACACTGGAACAATTTTCGAAATTAAAAAAAAAATCTAAAAGAAGAGTTCCTCCATACTCGATTGAAAAACGATTTGATGCTTTTATCCTTTTATTTTTCAAGCATTTTTATTATTCCTCTGAGTAAACTAATCCAAATTCTTGCAAAGTTGGCATTGAAATTTTATGTCGAGGAGACATAAAGTAGAAAACAGTTTCCTTAATATCTTTTTTATTGATTATAAATTTCAAAGTTAACTCTTTGTAGACCGGTTCACTCGTCTTTTCGTACCCAAACGTTGCTGACGAGTTATATAAGTTTAATATTATTAAAATTTATAGTTAATAATAATGAGTAGTTTTTGCTATCAATTATTTCCTTCACATAAATTTTTTAAAATTTTAATAAGAAATACAAGTTACAATAAAGAGCTACAGGGGTAATTGAAAAGATTTATGTACCGTTTAATAAATCGTTTCGTATAACAATCTCATAATACTTAAGTTATCTGTACAGAAATTGAATTATATGAAGGCGATCTTTGGTTATTTAATTACATATGGCAGCAAAGCCCTTGCATTTGCAATTTTTCAAAATTGTACTATTATTTAAATATACTAAAATAACATATATGTAATACTTTTCTCGGCTGAATTACATTATATATCTTCTTTTCTAAAAAAACCTTTAATAGACTCTCCTCATTTACCATGACTCCAATTCATCTTTTTAAAAACTTTAAAACCTCTTGGTTTCTTCATTAAGAGCACCTTTAATAGAATTTCGTAATTTGCTGTGATTCATCGTTATGTACCTTAAAAACATTAAACCTCTTGCTTTCTTCATTAAGAATACATTTAATAGATTTTCCTAATTTACTATGATTCCAATTCATCTTTGTATGCTTTAAAAACATCAAAACCTCTTGGTCTCTTCATTAAGAACACCTTTAGAAGAATTTCCTGATTCCAATTCCTCTTTATATGCCTTAAAAACTTTAAATCACACAAAAAATTGCTAATTTCCAAAATAATTAAGTTTTTCTTTAAAACACACATTAAAAAAAGAAGAAATAAATATTATATCAAGAATGTCTTTAAGAGATTGTTATATTTGATGGAGTCTCTTTCATTAAAATTCCCATAATGCTCAAACTTTCTTTCTGCACATGCATTTATTAAAAGAAGAAAATCATAACAAAATCTGAACCTATTTGATTGAAAGTATTTCTTTACTAGAATTTATTTGATACACTCTACTTTTCGTGATTCTTCATGATCTTGAATTAAAAAAATGTCGTTGAAAAAGAAAGAATGAAAATTTGTTTTCTTTCTTAGATTAAGTAGAAAAACGAGACATGAAATACGATGATAAGAAAATATATTTTCTGCCTGCCTTTTTTGCCAATTTATATTCGAATCCACAGCATTAAGAGCTCTTTCTCTTTTAATAAAATAAAGTGCTTTTTCGAGTTTTCATCTTTTTCTCAATTATCAGAATCTCTAGAAGTATGTATCTGATACAGCAGGAAAAACGTCAGCCAGATTGATACGAAATAAATTCATTTTGCTTGCGATATGAATTATTCGAATCGAGAAAAGATATCTTGTAGCATCGCATGACTTCGCTCCATCGGAGTAATTTTCGAGTTCTGAAATAAATAAGAAGAGAAACGCAATCACGAAAGCCGAATGCTTAATGGCGCTTCTGAAGACCTTCTGTCGTGAACGCGTTCATCTCTAAGATTTCTGATTAAATGAATAAATTAGATATTCTCCCGACTCAATTGTAATGAAATTTCTACGATGGAAAAGGACTCTTTAGAAAGTGATTGTTTCATTTTCATTTCATTTTCCCGGCTCCTAATTTAAAAATTCATCAATTTGTATAATGTAGTTACACGGTGATCAACGAATAAGCCCTGATTTCAAAATTAAATATCTCTACAACAAAGATCGATAGAATTCTGCGGTCAACTGCACGTTTATGAGCAAAACTGAGAAAATGCTGTGCAAAAGTTTAGAAAAGTTAGTTAAAGATGGCGCTCTCATCACAATGCCCCATATACGCTTTCAGTGTGACGTCAAAATGAAAATGGACTCCCGATCTGACTCCTTGTGACTTCTTTTTGTGAGGAGCATTGAAAGGCACTTATAGACACAATCCCGCCACTCTAGATGAGCTTGAATCGTTGATTCCATGTTCGTTGAGACATGGCAAGACGTGATGTCCAATTTCATTGTTCAATGACGCCACCTCATGGTTTCGAACGATGAACATTTTGAAAAAATGGTATTTTGATTGTAAAGACCGCATCACTTTATTGGTTTTTAAGACTCCTTGTAGAGAAAGAGTTTTCAGAACAGAGCGCCCTCTGGTTAAGATTTTTGCAACTAAATGTTCTAAACTTTTGTACATCATTGTAACAGTTTTGCCAATAAACACACAGTCGAGCGCATCATTCTATCGATCTGTGTTGCAGTGATATTTCATTTCTAAATCAGGGCTCATTCGCTGATCACACTGTATAAACTATATGTTGCTACATGCTATGTTGTCCATTTTTATTTGACTTTAGAGTTCTATTTTTATTGTAAGAAGATAGGGACGGTTAGCATTTAGGGATCTATGCGACATCTTTTCTAAAGAAAAGTTTAATGAGGTCTATATGTGCCGTAAAATAATTTTGGCTTGTGGTTATTGGGAAGATTATAAAACTATGTACTAAAAAATCAAAAGTCTTCATTTACTGCTGGCTGGAACCCGGTGCGTTGCTGCCACCGAAAAAATAATATTAAGTGCAATCCATCTGTCTATAATTTGGGAATGTTTTATTGAAATAGGATGAAGGGTACGACAGTATGTTAAATACGAACAAATATCTTTTTATATATATTAGATTTGTGTATTCTTTTAGAAGTGTAATACTTGGGGCGCTTTCAGAAGGGTCATGAAAGAAACTGTTGATTGGATCTTCTGACTCGTGTCATATTCGTTCAGAATTCTCAATTTCAAAAAATGGGATTAAAAGATTTTCTTTCAAAATTCATTAAATATGGAAAATAAATTTATGCCATAAAATCGTGAATATAGTTGGAAAGATAATTTTTTTGAAAATGAAAGTATTGCAAAATTATTTGTACTATAATATTTTTGGAAGTTACTGCGAAAAACGTTAAAATTCAATTAAAAATTAGTCTTTCATTAGTTGGTCTCTCCAAACCTTCCTCTCATGATCTGAAATAAAGTTGTTACTTCTGAGAATGACTTGCATGGCATTTGTGCTCAATAGCTATATGATATTAATCTTTCACTTGGATTGAGCTTTTCTTCTCAATCTATTGTCTCCTCGGCGAGTTATTTGGAGATTAATAATTAGTAAATAGATGCGGTCGGGATCCAAATTTTGTTTTTTATTTTAGATAATTGTACTATGCCTACAACCCTCTCGTAGACGTAAGCAATAAGCTGACCCAGTTTCATCGCCATCGGATTTACGGTTTAGGAAGGCATAAAAGACAAACATTCATTTTTATTTATGTAGACGAAAAAATGCATTTTGCACTGTATAGTAGTACATATTTTACGTGCAATTCAATTGAAAGTAACATGAGTGTGACTTCTATTGTTGCAGATTGGATGGCAAATAACTTATATTAGGATTGCAAAATTTTCAGAATGCACGCTGAATTAAAGTCGTCTGCTAAACGGTTTCTAAGGGAGTCTTGAACACGTTTTTGACAGATGGTATATGTCCAAAAAAGGAAGAGTCATTTTCGACTTTATTCCTGATTCGGAAATAAAAATAAGGAATTTCCATCCACTGATAATCCAAATAATATCTGGGGGTGGGAGATTTGGAAGAAAGCAGGAAAATAAATGCATTTGCGGAGAAATGGGTTCGGTTTATCACTATTGAATGGAATGCATGGAGGTCTCGAGAGTGAAGGAAAAACCTGAAGACTGTAAATAAGGATTTCAGTGCAGTTCTGACGGTACCGGGTCATCTCAAAACCCTGAAGGATAGAGTGTCAAAGATGGACAGTTTCACTCCAACTGTCTGAGAGTGTGCAGATGGGGATAAAGACAGTTATTGACTACCCCGAAAGGAATGTCGGTTTGACGGATCGGTCCATGCAAGGTTGGACACTGCTTATTCAGCAGTCGACCACAGCAAATCCTGTCGATACTGCTACGTTCAGTGGTGACGGAGGAGTCGGCTGTATATAAAGAAGAAGTTTTGAACATGTTGAATGTCATGACAATGTTTAGAAATCCGGTCTAAAATGACGCTAACTTATTTGAACTAATTTTTATAATTATAATTTTTGTTCGTTTTTTAAATAACTTTTCCGTTCATGGGAGACAGCATTGATTTTTTTGTTCTTTTCCCAGGAGCCATCTATCGATACGAGCACTGATATGCTAAGAGTTTATTCGTGGCTGCACAAAAATGGCAAGTAAAGAACAGAACGAGATATCTCGTCCTAGAAAAGAACACGATTTACGAGTTATCTCGTCATGCTAATGTTATTCGTCTCTGAAAATAATGATTGGCAGGTATAGACGGAAATATGCTTAAAATATCACGAGCTAGCTTTTTCAAACAGTTCAATGTTTGAATCGAATTCCATGTTGCCAAAATTTCGTAACTGGCATTTTCCCTTACGTTGCTTGTTAAATCTCTCTGTTTCAATGTATTCCAACTTTTTACTCGTTTCAATACATTTTTGAATCAATACTGAACTAGACTGGAAATCAATCCGTTGCATTTCAAGTTCTTTAACTTTAAACCAATCCAAATCCAGTTCATCAAATGAAGCCATATGAAAGCCGTTTTGCAAACCGTAGAATGCAAGCCATTTTGATCAGCGGCATGCCCAAAATATTATGTCGCGTGCCATCGTTAGCACGGTTCCACTATTTCGCCCTGTTCATTACATAAGAGAACAGCGCTGAATCATCAAAGACATGGCTCTAAAATAATATATGATGCTGAATGAATGCTGAAAGAATGAAAAGAGTGGCACCTATTTCTTCAGGGGTCCGTTTCATCTTCTATCAAGATACATATAAAACAATTATTATACTAATAAAAGTTTTTCTTTCTTTTCATTATAAGCTTCAGTAAGTACAAATGTAGGAATGGATAGGACAAAATGCCCATTCAACCTCATTTAGATCAGGGTCACTGATTTAAATGAGGTAAAGAAGCTTTTGAATAAGAAAGTTAAATTTATTTAAAACAAAAAATAAAGAAAAAACATTAAGAATATGACAGGACATGCTATTTACAACAGAGAAAAAAGTATTACCTTTAGATACCACCAAGGATGAAGCCTAATCAAGTGTTTTATGGAAAAACTAAGTTGCGTACTAAATAACCATTATTCGGAGCAAATGACCCTACCTCTCTCTGTCTGCTGAGCGAATGCCCATAGTCCGCTTTTTCTGAAACTCTTCTTAGATTTTGGATCAGCGGTATTCAATGGAATCCATGGGGTCATCTATTACAACAAAATAAAACTAAATATGGAATAGTAATGGGTGCTAATTAAATCTCTAAGTAAATTCTTAAATAATCTGTATTGTGCTGCTAAAAATTGATGCTTATTTCATTATAGCTACGCAATTTACATATATTTTCATGATGAGTTTTTTTGAAATTATAGATAGTTCGGATATTATTTGAATTATTTAGATATTATGAATTATTATTCAGATATTATTTCATTTACCCATGTGTAGTTACAATGTGAATTTCGCAAAATTAATGTCAATTGTTTTTTAATCATTTTAGATCTTTTATCAGGTGCATGAATACGTACAAGAAAAGCTTAAACCCGATCATTATGAATTTACAGTTTATTTTTATTTCTGTATACCTACGCAATACACATATATTTTCATGAAATTTTAGATAGTTTACATATTATTTGAATTTCATTTACTGAAGAGCAGTTACTACATGAATTTTATAAAATTATTCTTAAATGATTTATATAGTGCATGAAAAGCTTAAACCCATCATTATGAATTTACGGTTTATTTTTATTTGATTGAAAATGACAAAAGTTAATCTTCAGATATGCTTCATCTTTCGTACGAAATCAAAATTTAAAAAATTAGTAGCTTCATCCAAAAACATTGTCATGAAATCCAGTTTCAAGTAATTTCTCAGACATATCATCATTAAGAAAAATTTCAAATTTTGTTTCTATTCAGTATTTCAAGATTAGGTTTGGTGAATGACAACCAGATTGATTACATTTACTATTAAAATTATATAAGGCTGTGAATAAAAATAACATTTATCTCAAACTTTTGATATTAAAATTAATCTTTGTTCGATTTAAAAACATTCCTTGGGTTAACTTGAAGTTTTGTACTGATTCCATATTGCAGGCTTAACAAAATGTATTTTAAACAGAAAATTCAGTGATGCATTTCACGAACATTCATACACATATTTCTCAAACTTGCAAATGATCGATAATAATTTATTCAACTCATTATATATGTTGATGGTGAGCTGTTCCTACACAATAATGGTTCGTTTTTATGAACAAATATTTTAATAAAAACAGGGGACGTTCACAACAAGTAGGGACAATGACAAACAATTAAAGCGGGTAGACATTGAAGACAAAGCATCGTTGGGCAAAAGCCCTTCTGGATTCTTTCAGCACATCGTTCGTAACTGCTCTCTCTCTGCTTCTACTTATACTGGCACCCAAAGTTCGCAGTTGCAGTTAGGAGTTACAGGAAGAAGTTGAAGTGTTTGAGCGTGAGGCTAGCTGGTGGTTGCTCTGATTGAGCATAACAGCTCGGTCATCCTGCAAATGCACGCCCTCGTGCAAATGCAGTAACAGGAGGATCGTATGTGAGAGAACCTGGAACGAGAGAAAAAAAAAAGAGAAAATCGAAAGCAAATGTAACAATCGACAGACTTCCAATTTTCGTCGTTAGTCTTTCGTCGAGTCGATAATGCGTCGTTGGTGTACACAGACACCTATTTCTCGTACAAAGTTATCCTCAGTTTCGTCTTAACACGTCGTTGCCGAAGCTGTAATTAAAAAAAGTCAGTTCGTCTTGTCACGTCGTTGCCGAAGCTGTAAAACTCAGTTCGTGAAAACAGTTCTTTTTTAGGAATTTAGTTGTTTATTGGCCACTTTTTCATGCAGTCAACAGCTGTAGATGTTAAATTTGGTCCGTCGTGTAGGCCGACCTTCTCGACGTCGTATGTCATTTGCCTTAACTGATTTGATGCGATAAGGTCCGTAAAATTTTGGACGTAATTTGAGACCTGTGCCGAACTGAGTTCGACGTATTGCAGCCAGATCATCTTTTTGATAAGAAGTTGGTTTCTTACGTTTTTTATCATAGTGAGATTTACTTGCAGCTTGAATCTTTTGAATGTTGTTTTTTGCTTCCTCACGGATTTTGTCGCGATCATGCATTAGTGTTGCTGTGTATTCGTCATTTAAAATTTAAATTAATTTGGCGTCTTCTTTAGTTTTCATTTTTGTACCAGTTAGCAATTCAAAAGGGGAATAATTTGTTGTGCAGCTAACTGTACTGTTTAAAATTTTTTGGAGATTAGGAACATGTTTAAACCATTTTTGAGGATCTTCTATGGAAAGTTTGGATAACACGGGAATGACAGTAGCATGTATTCGTTCCACCTGGCCATTACTTCGGGGAATACCAGTTGTAATTTTGACATGTTCAATGGATTCGTTTTCACAGTAGGTTTGAAAGTCATTGGAAGTAAATGCGGAGCCTCTATCGGAAATAATTCTGGAAGGATTTCAAAAAATACCTTTTTGAAATTCTAAACTTTTTAGAGCATCGGGTGTGGAAGTTGATTTAACCGGGTAGATCCAAGTAAATTTAGTAAATCCGTCGATTACTGTGAAGATGTGCTTATAGTTTTTATCGGTTGATGGAAGCGGACCTAAAAAATCGATGTGATAAGTGTGCAGTGGTGTGTTACCTTTCGGTATTGGATTTAAAAATCCTTCAGCCTTACCACGTTTTCTGTTAACCAGAATACAATGTACACAGCTATCAATCACCTGTTGGATTTTATTTCTGGACTTAGGAAAATAATAGTCAAGTTGTAAAATTTGTTCAGTCTTGGCTACAGCAAAATGACCTCTTTCGTGTGCTTGTTTTATAATTTCGGTTTGCATGGAATCGGGAATTACTAATAGTTCTTTACCATCCTTAATTTTGAAGAGAATGTTGTTACGCAACACAAATTCGTTTGTTTTACCTTGATCTAAAAGTTGTTTTATTGTGGTTATGAATTCATCGTTAGTTTGTGCGATTTTAACTTTGGAAGTAACTTCGTCATGTGAGATCTGCATCACAGGATGTCTACTTAGTGCATCTGCATGTTTCATTTGATCACCTGGTCTATGTATGATTTCGTACTGAAACTGGGTTAAGAAAATTGCCCATCGAGCGAATTTAGGCGTTACGTCTTTTTTGTTCATCGTTTGCTGAAAGGCGGAGCAGTCAGTAAAAATTTTGAATTTTGTACCATACAAGAAATGGCGGAATTTTTTAAGAGCTTCAATTACGGCTAACACCTCTAGCTCGTAGCTGGAATATTTTTCTTCGTGTGGGGAAATTTTCTTACTCATGTAGTAAATTGGGTGATAATGTCCGTCGTCAGCTTCTTGTAGCAATATGGCACCATAACCGTACTTACTAGCATCGGCATGGAGTTGTAATTTGGCTTTGGGATTGAAAATTTGCAAAACGGGATCAGAAGAAAGAGCGTCTTTTAATTGGAGAAAGGCATTACGTTGTGTGTCGCCAAAGGTAAATGAGTTATTATTGCGTAATAAATCGCTGAGTGGTTTAGCAATGATCGAATAAGACTATAAATTTGCGAAAATATCCAGTTAACCCTAAAAATTGTTGGACGTGTTTAAGTGATTTTGGTTCAGGAAAATTCTTAACTGCTTTTAGTTTGTCAGGGAAAGGTTTAATTGTTCCATTTTCGATCAAATATCCAAGGAATTCAATTTTTGAGTGTAAAAATTGGCATTTGTTAAAATTAATTTCAAGGCCAAATTTTGAAGCAGTATTCAGAACACGTTGCAATTTCTGAATATTTTCTGTTATGGTTTCGGAGGGAATTATTATGTCGTCCATGTAAATGAGAATTGTACCATCACTGAGTAAGTCGCGTAAAACATGATTAACGTAACGTTGGAAAACAGCAGGAGACAAACAAAGTCCAAAAGGTGTCACATTGAGCTCAAAGAGTCCTTGATCCGTCATAAATGCTGTAAATCTTTTGCTAGATTCATCAATAGGGACATGGAAAAAACCATTTTTAAAATCGAGTGTTGTAAAAATCCAGCTGACTAACTTATCGATCACATCTTCTATCAAAGGGATTGGAAAACGATCTTTGATTATCTTCCGATTTAATTTACGATAGTCTACACCAGTGATGGGGAAACTACGGCCCGCGGAAAGGTTTAATCCGGCCCGTTTAAGAGTGCCGTCGTGAGAATGTTTGAACGCATTCTTACTTCGTAATGTGACGACCCGCATAAAAACTACCTGCGGCGATATTCAAAACACAATAGTATTCTCGACAAATCCATTCGACCCAAACAGCTGACTCCTCTTCTCTCGAAACTTCCAACACTGTCGCATATTCGATTCATTGTTCTGTTTATCCGAAAGAACCGCAAAACTCCAATTCCCGAACAATCCTTACAGGTAGGTATAAATACAAGCGAGGCCGCCCGAAGATCAGTTAGTTAGCGACACTATATCAAACAATAAGATTAAAAAATACGAAATTAATTTGAGAAAACTATCTTCAGAATTTGAAAGGAGATTTCAGGACTTAAGAAAAATGGAACCAGAGTTTAGTATTTTTGCGACCCCATTCAGTGTTAATTACGAAGTTGATGCAAAATTTCAACTTGAGTTAATAGAATTGAACTGTAATACTCTCCTGAAACAAACTTTTCATACAGTACCATTACTAGAATTTTATAAAAATTTAAGTCTAGATAATTTCCCAAATCTAATTACTCATGCAATGAAGATAATGACAATGTTCGGCTCATCTTATATATGCGAACAAATCTTTTCAATAATGAAGCTTAGGAAAACTTCTTTAAAAAACAGAATTACAGATGAGCACCTTTCATCAGTTTTAAGAATTTCTGCTTCGCAAATGGAACCGGACTATGATGAAATTGATAAAAAACAGTCTCAATTTCCTTTTTCTCATGCAAAAATAAATAAATAAATAAAGTGATAATACTTCACATCAAGAACTAGACTTTAATTCATTTTATATTTTGGGCTTATAATTTTCTTACTTTTTGCTTTTTCACTATTAAAATAATAAGTGTATGTAATAATATATGTATATGTTTATAGAACACAAATTTTTTTTAACGATTAAGCATTATTCTTTGGCCCGCTACGATCGTCTAGTTATTACAAATGGCCCGTCTTAAAAAAAGTTTCCCCATCACTGGTCTACACAAAGACGGGTAGAACCATTTTTCTTGCGAACCAAAATAGGTGAAACGCAGTCAGAAGAACTGGGCCGAATAACTTTTTCAGCTAACCATTTATTAATTTGATTGTTAATTTCGGACTTTTCTGCCAAAGAAAACCTACGAGATCTATGTACAATTGATAAATCATCAGTAACGACTATCTTTAACTTTATATCAGTAGTTTCGTTTATAACTGGTTTGTAATTATATCAACTATTTGTGTACGAAATTTAACAGGAACATGCTGCAAGTCAATTTGATCGTTGGATACACCAATATCAATTAAGTTAATAAAGAGTTCTTGTTTTGATATTACTTCAAAACCATTAGCACTTAATCTAAATTCAAGTTGTTTTAAAATGTCCACACCAATTATAACATCTAAGTACATACAAGAATTGTCAATAACCCATACATCTGTTACAAAAGAAGTATTATCAATTTCAATAGTAGCTTTAAAAGAACCAATGGGTTGTATTTGACCTTTACCAAAAGCAATTAATTTTATACTGGTAGAATTCAAGACAGGCTTACCAAGTTTTTGGTACACTTTTTCATTAATTAAAGTTACAGAACTACCAGAATCAATAAGAGAATCAAATGTACAACCTTCAATTTTAATAATTTTATGCATGCCAAATTTGGGATCAACAGCAGTAAGCTCATTAACATGCTCAGATTTGACTTCAGGTTTAGTATACACACATTGAGAGTTTTATGTCCAAAGGCATTACATTTAAAGCATTTTAAACCTTTGTTTTTATGATAACAATCGCTTGACTTATGATTTGGCAAACTACAATTGAAACATTTAGCCCGCACATCATTTCTATTAGCATTGGCATTACCATCACCTTTATACTTAAACTTAGTTTCAACACTTGCATGTTTTCTATTATTTACAAAATTACCATGTCGAACACTTCTACCTTTATCATAATCAAAATTATCAAATTGGTGCATTTTACTCTGAGCATAAAACACATTTTCATATACCTTTAATTTATCTTTAAATTCCGACATAGTTTTACATGCATATAAAATAATTTTGTTTCTATCGGAATCGGGGATTCCTCTAGTACAATATTTAATAATCGAATGTTCATCCATCAGACAATTTCCTTTCGAAGCGATTTCGCGCATTGCCAAAAGGTACTCAAATAGAGATTCATTAGGTTTTGATTTGCGCTGTTGTATTTCTTTATGCACATCAAAAGATGAAATGTTATTCGAAAATTCTTCTAATAAAGCATCCTTCAAGGCCTTAAAAGTAAAAATATTACGCAAAGTATGAACAAATTTCAATGCAGGACCATCTAATAATTGTAAACGCAAATTATTTTTTGCACTTCTGTAATGTTAGAAAGAAAAACAAAATTCTCTTCGACATCTCGAAAAAAAATTTTCAATTCCATAAGTATCAGTTCGTGAAAAATGTCTTAAAGTCAAAATTATTTCTTTCAACAAAAACGAATCATCGTTTCGTTTTGAATAAAACTGTTGCACTGACAGAACGCTTTCGGCTGCGTAAGCGAAATTTTCATCATCTTCATGACCTTGGATACTATGACGCGAAGAATTATTTTGATTAGGCGAGATCTCCGGCAATAACTCATCTGAGAATTCGTTTTCGTATGAATCTTTTAAAAGCGATAAATTTGCAAGGCTAGCGAATATTTTGTCAATTCTTTTTCGGAGCCAGAACAATCTAAATTTAAACTATTACATACAATTATTAAATCAGACGTTTAAAATCTTTTAACAGAGATTCCTTGTGTTTTGTCAAATCAAAATCTTTAGGGAAACCAGAAAAATGGCGTAACTTTTGACGTGAATTGTGATCGAAGTTATCATCAAATATCATTTTAAAAAGCAACATAACGTTTTTAGTCTGAGCAGCTTTTAAAAAAAGTTGTGACAAAAGGAATGTCTTCAATCTTGATCATTATGAAAATTCTTTACAACAGATAAAATATATTGGAACAGACTCACCGCTTAGTTGAACGTTGGACTTTCGCTTTCGTCGTTCCGGCGTCGGTTGTAGTTTTATTTTCAATTTCGTCTTGATTCTTTTTAATGTAATCCAAAAGCTGGGATCCTGTTCGTACCAGCTTTATTCGTATTGGGAACACGCAAAGTTTTTTTTTTGGCGGCTAATCTAGGGGTGGATTCAAAATTTAGGATTAAGGAGGCCGAGCCCCCAAATGTTGATGGTGAGCTGTTCCTACACAATAATGGTTCGTTTTTATGAACAAATATTTTAATAAAAACAAGGGACGTTCACAACAAGTAGGGACAATGACAAACAATTAAAGTGGGTAGACATTGAAGACAAAGCATCGTTGGGCAAAAGCCCTTCAGGATTCTTTCAGCACATCGTTCCTAACTGCTCTCTCTCTGCTTCTACTTATACTGGCACCCAAAATTCGCAGTTGCAGTTACAGGAAGAAGTTGAAGTGTTTCAGCGTGAGGCTAGCTGGTGGTTGAACACACACACACACGGTCCTAAATTTCAAATGGTGATAAAAAACGGATCGATTCACTTGCGGGTTTCGCTAAAATTATTCTTTAAATAAGTATTTTCTTAAAAAAATTTAAAGACAAAGTTAAAAAAATGCCGATAAAGGGCGCTCTAGACTTTGGAGTACAGAACAACTACTTTTTACCTGTATTTCTTTTTTTATTTTGTTAAATGTTTATTAAAGCCGAGACTTAAAACTTAAATTTTGAGCTCAAAATGGAAACCATCGAGAGCGGTTAAGTGGCGCAAATTTAATCGCATTCAGGGGGTTAAATTTTAAACTCTTGTATCTAAAGAGAAAAATAATAAATGATGAAGTAAACTTTAATAGGTGATAGTACAACACCAAATCAAACAACATTCAAAGAAATCAAGGTCGTAATTTTAGGCTGAAGGTGATAGAGGGCGCTTAAAGAGAATTCATTTTAAGAGACAAAAAAGTTTAATTATAAATTATTACAATAGCTGGTTGAAACTCTGACCATTAGAAGTGATGCATGCGGTACAACGGCGAAGAATTGATTCACGAACCCTCTGAAACACGCCAGGAATATCGCGCACCTCCCCTGCAACGGCCGAAAGTCTGACGACGAGTTCTTCTGCAGATTCGATAGGATTCTTAAGAATAAGACACTTCAGGTGTCCCTACAAAAAGAAATCCAGGCATGAAAGATCGGCGATCGTGCTGGCCAAATGACAGGACCATTTCGTCCAATCCATTGATTTGGAAAGGTTGCGTTTAGATAATTTCGCACTTCTGGCTCATAATGAGCAGGTTCTCTATCCTGCTGGAACCACATTACTCGCCGGATACGAGGGGGAACACCTGCATCATTTCTGGCAGCACCTGTTGCAGAAAGGCAAGATATTTTTTTTCCATCCAGCCGTTCTGGCAGAAGATAAGGTCCAAGTAGATGGTCACCAATTATTCCTGCCCAAACATTTATGGAAAATAGTAGCTGATATGCATGTGTAGAAGATGCATGTGTAGAAGATGCATGTGTAGAAGATGCATGTGGATTTACATCTGCCCATTGGTGGGAATTGCGGGTGTTAAATTTACCGCCATGTGTAAATGTGCGTTCATCTGTAAAAAGCACAGTTGCTCCAAAATCGGGATTTACAGTGTTCTTCTGCAGATACCAGCGAGAAAAATCCCTTCGAGTCAGTTCCTGGACATGAAAAGGATGCCTACTTTCATCCTTTAGTACTCGCCATGTCGTGGAGAGGGATACTTCAACTTGACTTACCACTGCTCGCGTGCTTGTATTTGGATGATCAGCCACCATATCCAGAATTTTTTTCTTCCGCAGCTACCGTTCTGTTAGACTTCGCACGGCCTGCATTTCAACGTGAACCAAAAAAGGATCCTCTCTCGCACAACTGTCTGTGCAAGCTCACAAATGCTTTATCATTGGGCAACCGCCTGTTGGGAAACTTTTATCCGTGCAATCGTCGCGCCTCTGCATCACTCCCATTTGCAGTTCCGTAAATGAAATGCACATCAGCCTTTTCTTGATTAGTGACGGGCAACATCTTTCGTTACGTTTCTACCGTGATTTACGCCTGCACACTCGGGTCAGTGGCTTTTATCTTAATAACAATTTGCATATGCGTTCTTCTTCTTCCCCATATCACAATTTTGTGTTCTTCTTCCAGAAACTTGCAGCTATAATGCTTGCATGGATAAATTTGAAAATGCTCTAACACGTTTGCGTTTGTATTCAAACTATGCATTTTCTAATGAAAGTTGATTGTTTTTATGTTGTACTATCACCTCTTAAAGTTTGCTTTATCGTTTTTTATTTTGCTCATTACATACGAGCATTTCGATTTCCTCTCCCCCTGAATGCGGTCAAATTTGCACCACTTAACCGCTTCCGATAGTTTCAATTTTGCGTTCAAAATTTAAATTAAAGTCTAAACTTTAGTAAACATTTAAAAAAATAAAAAAATACTGGTAAAAAGTAGTTGTTTGGTACACCAAAGTTTAAAGCACCCTCTATCGGCATTTTATTAACTTTGTCTTTAAAACTTTTTTAAAGAAAATACTAATTTAAAGAATGATTTTAGCGAAACCCGCAAGTGAATCAATCCATTTTTCCGTTTTTTATCATCATTTGAAATTTAGGACTCTAAACTTTGATGGCGCCTATCTCCTTCGGAAGACGTTTGGGACACTTGGTTTTCTATTTACTATTACTCGTCTTGATGTGTACTATCACCCCTTAAAGTTACGCCCATCATTTATGAAACACCCTGTATATATATATATATATATATATATATATATATATATCAGCTTATTGCTCACATCTACGGGATGGATATAGGCAACTAAAATAAAAATAAAAATTCGGATCTCAACTACATCTATTTACCAAGGATAAATCTTCAAATCTCTCACCGAGGAGGCACAATAGATTTAGTAGAAATGCTAAATCCAAGTGAAAGGTTTATATTGTATAGCTGTTGAACACAAATGCCATACAAGTCATTCTTAGACAAATTTATTATAGATTATGGGAGAAAATTTCGGGGAGACCGATCCTGGGATTTTTTTAATTATAATTAAATGTCAGCATTTTTCGGAGTAACTTCAAAACTATTTTAGTACAACTCATCTTGCACTATTTTAATTTTCGAAAAAGTATCATTTCAACTATATTAAAGATTTTAAGGTATAAACATATTTTATTTGTTTAATCAGTTTTAAAAGACAATATTTCAATCACATTTTCCGAAATGAAATTTGAGAATTACGAACGAATATGAAACGAGTCACGAGACACAATAAATAGTTTCTTTCATTACCGTTCTGAAAAGAACACTGATCTTTACAATTCTGAAAGAATGCACAAATATAATATATAAAAATGAATGTTTGCTCATATTTTATGGTATGTATTGGGTTGGAGGGAAAGTTCTGTCGTATTTTAAATAGGCAGGTGATTTTTCTTGTAAATAAAAAAAAAACATCTGGCTAGTGAGTCAATCGGATTTTTTTTTGTTTTTTTAGCTGCTGTATAATATAAAAGGTGCCCTTTTTTATCGTTCATCATTTACTTGTAATATTTAAAGGGAAAAACATGTCGGTAGATATGTCGGTGCATTTACGACACTGCATTTTGAATGAATTCCAAAAAGGAAGCAACGCATCTGTTGCATGTAAAAATTTATGTGCGGTACTTGGAAAAGATATTGTAAATATTCGTACTTGTCAAAGATGGTTTAGCAAATTTCGTTCCGGGGACCTGAGCCTCAAAGAAAGTGTTCGATCTGGACGACCATCCAAGATCGATAATGATGTTTTGCGATCCATGTTGGAAAATAATCCACATTTAACCAGTCGAGAAATTGCAGAAGAGTTTGGCATTCATCATACAACTGTTGGAGATCACATTAAATCGCTTGGGTTTGTGTTAAAGCAAAGTGTTTGGGTTCCACATGAATTAACGGAAAAGAATTTGTCTGATCGTGTAAGAATATGTTCATCACTTCTGATTAGACACAATGTGGAACTTTTTTTGGACAGGCTGGTTACTGGAGATGAAAAGTGGATTCCTTACAAGAATATTAAAAGAAAAAAAATCTTACTGCATACAAGGAACATCATCAGCAACAGTTCCAAAACCAAGTATCCATCAACGAAAAGTACTGCTTTGTTTGTGGTGGGACAGGAAAGGTCCAGTGTATTACGAGTTGCTGAAACAGGGAAAAAACATCAACGCGGATCTTTACTGCAATCAGCTGGATAAATTGAATGCAGCTATCAAAGAAAAAAGGTCAGCATTAGCGTCCAGAAAAGGAATAGAGTTGCACCACGATAATGCTCGCTCGCATACTGCAATGGTGACACTACAAAAACTGAATGCGTTAGGATGGGAAATCCTTAGTCACCCCTCGTATTCACCTGACATTGCACCGTCTGATTATTACCTGTTCAGATTTCTGAAAATTATCTAACGGGAAAAAAATTCAAGTCTTTTGAAAGTGTTCCTAAGGCAGTTGCTGACTATTTTAACACCATCGATGAGAACTTCTACAAAACAGGAATTTACAAGTTACCTGGAAGATGGCAACATGTTGTAACAAATAACGGAGCTTATATGATTGATTAATATTAAACACATATTTTTATAAATTAATTCAAATATTTTCTTTAAAATACGACAGAACTTTCCCTCCAACCCAATAGTACCGTTCGTCCTATTTCGATAAATATGACCAAATTATTGAATGATTGCACTTAATATAATTTTTTCGGCCACAGCAAAGTGCCTGGTACCAGCTAGTTAGGAAATAAAACTAAAACACAAGGTATTAAATTATTATAAATCCCAATAAAAATAAATATACCACATCTTTCAAAGGAATATGTCGGAGAATTAACATTTAAACAGTTTTTTTTTTCTAATATAAAGTAGATTATTAATTGAATAGGTGAAAAAAAAAAAGACTCAAGATCTTTCAATCTATTTTCTTCGAAAATCTTTTTCAAGATTTAAATCAATTTTTTTTAAAATTCTATCTCTGGTGTAAAAGCCTATTTTTACTTAACAACTATTACGAAGATAACGCCAACATGCATTAATCATCCGAGAAAATGAAAAAACACATTTTTGTTAGTCTTTTATGATGAATAGTTCCAACTCCTACTGGGAGTCGAGAATTTCACAGAACGAGTTTCCATTCCCAGGGTAGGGAATAGAAAACGCGTGCCATGTTAATGATCCCGGAGTCGTTCCCCTCGGTACGAATTCCGAGAAAAATATCTGCACGATATTTTCTTTTAAGATAAACATTTCTTACAAGATGAATGACGATCCGAAATTCCGGCGCGAAGCATTTTTGCATGACAATGCGCTTCTTTTGCATGACAAAATGGTGGTTTTCGTACCCGGATTTTAAGTTGCTGCTGTAAGAATAAGCGTAGCACGCGAATCCCCAATGAACGAATGCAGCCAACGGAACATATATAATATGTCTATAGGGTCTAAAGGATAAGAGAAATCCTGTAAAGTTGCTCTTGAAATGTCACGTTCTTTTGTTTTGGAGAGTGTTAAAGGGAAACTTAAAGCAGACAACAGAACAGATATACAATATGTGTCAATACAAACTCAATATATGAAATATATATGTCTATACATATGCAATATATGCCTATACATATACAATATATGTCTATACATATACAACATATACCTATACACATACAATACATGTCTATACATATACAACATATACCTATACATATACAATATATATATATAGACATATACAAAATATATCTATACGTATACAATATATATCTATACATATACAGTATATGTCTATACATATACAATATGTCTATACATATACCATATTTGTCTTACATACACAATATATGTCCATACACACACAAAATATGACACATATATGTCTATACATATACAATATATGATACATATATTTTTACAGTATACAGTAAAACATTTATTTTTTATGTATATATATACATACACGATTAAATGATTGATTAAACTGAATATGTCCAAATATCATATGAAATATATGTCTATATATGTGTCTGTGTTCTGGTTATATATATATATGGCACATAAATGTCCATACATATACACGATTAAATTATTGATTAAACTGAAATGTCTATATATGTATATGTATATACATATATAAACATTGTATATATTACTTATGTATATACATATATAGACATATATGCGTTATAAACATATACTTCCATACATATACAATGTATGACACACATACATTATATGCGTATATTATATGCATATACAATATATGTCTATGAACACATAATATATGTTATATGTCTCTATGGTCCAAAGGGGAAGCGAAATCTTGAAAAACTGCTTTTGAAATGTCACATTCTTTTGTTTTGTAAAATGCTAAAGGAACAGATATACAGTAGAGGTATTCATATCTATATGAATAAAAAATGAATGTTTGTTTGTGTGTCTCTTTTGCTTTCCTAAGCCGTTCATTGCGATCAAAATTCGACTGCCTGCACTTATGCGAAGGTTATAGACAGTCACCTAAAGTAGAAAAAATATTTTCAGATCTATTTACCGCATCTATTACCCACCAAATCACTTGCCGAGGAGACGCAGCAGATTCAGTGAAGATGCTCCGTTCAAGCTAGGCGTCAATATTTCGGAGCAACTGTACGTACATGCGATGTACATGTTTCTCTGAGGTAATGGTTTTTAATTGAAAGTGCGCAGGAAAAATTAAGAGGAACTAAACCTATAAGTTTGAAATTTTTAAGTTTTTTTTTTTTTTTTTTTTTTTTTTTTTTTTTTGCAATCCAAAAATATTATAGCACAATTAAGTTTGCACAAATTATCTCAGTATCCAAAAAATTATCTTTTCAGTTATATTAAGGATTTCAAGGTATAAATATATTTTCTATGTTTAAATAATTTTACATTTCTGGAAAAAAAGATACAAATCTGATACATAAAAATGAATATATTTTTGTAGAATGGAATAATAAAAATAGAATAAATACTATTGATGCTTCTCCTTTATATATCTTTCCATTTCAATAGATCTGTTCATTGCCAACAAAAAAATAAATAAAATTCTTAACTAAACAAGATAACTATTTCCAATTCGAAACAATATTTCCAAAATTATTTCTTCTGCGGCAGCAACGCGCCGGGCACTAGCAAATATATTTTATAAATCTTACTTTTTAAAATCATTTTTCTATTTTTTAGAGAATTGCATTTTAATAAGCTTTAAAATACTATAAATTATAATTTTTCATATAAAAAATTAAGCTAAGACAAGTTATTGATAATTTTGTACTAGATTTTACAGGATAAATACTTAATTACAGATTATTTACTTAAATAAAGTTTTTGTAAACATGTTTTTTATTATTATTGTTGCGATTTCAAAAATTATTATATAAAGAATGAATATAATAACGCATTAACACAGAGCGATGTCAGATACATTTATTTCTTCATAAATAGCTGCAGGGGTTTATTAGAAATCTCACCACCAAAGTACTTCTCTAAAATCTGGAGCAGTCTTTCCCGTTGTAGCTCAAGACGGTCCTTTAGCTACCAGGTATATTCTGAATGATTTAGGTAGGATTATTGTTCTAAGTAACCCATGCTTTCAAATTTCGAACTGAATACTAGCCATGCGTTATGGAACGCGCTATGTCCTTTGCATGTTACAGGTCATTTAAGGCATCCGACAACGTTCGAAGGAAGAGTTTTGAAAATTTTGGATTTTTGAAAAACTATTTATGACTTTTAGACGTTTTGCCAATTATAAAGACTATAAACAGAAAAAAACTTTTCGAAAATACAATTTCTTTTCTGAAATAGGAAAATATGTAGTAACTTTTAATGAAATTGAACCAAAACGGTGAACACTCTGCACGAAATTGTAAGGAAGAAATCCTATTTTTCTTTGTACACAAGTGAGAGAATCTATTGATGAATGAAGTGAACCAAAATCTAAGAAAAATCTTAAGATGTAAAGAAGTGATGGGTAAAAATATACATATGTGTGCATTTTCCCATAAATCCACTACTCAATTCTTCTAAAAACATCTATAAATGAAAAAGTATTTCACCAACAATAAAACTTTTGGTTCATTTCATTGCCCATATCTAAGAAATATTATGAGATGCAAAGAAGTGATGGGTGAAAATATGCGTATACGTGTATTTTTCCTATAAATTTACAACTTCTTCAAAAAACACCTCAATGAAAAAGTCTTTCGCCCACAATCAAACTTTCGGTTCATTTCATTGTTCAGATCATTTAAAACATGCGCTGAAATTTTTTTATGCAAATACCTCTATTAATTTTTAAAATATCATGTTAAAGGTGGAGAATTTTTAAGAAAATGAAAGTTTTGAGAAAACTGAAGATAAATTTCGGCTGAAAAATATGTTTTGCTTGGAATTTCCCTTGTTAATAGGTCAGGCCTTCCCTTTTCCTAGAATAGATAAACTGTTTTGGGAAAAGGAAAATCTGAACTACAAGAAATAATAATACAAAAAAAAAAAAAGCCAGTGTGATGGTCGATAATCAGTGTTTTCAACGTAGTCGGATACTTTAAGGCATGCGACTACGTTAAAACACTGGTTATCGACTACATTGGCTAATTTTTATTTGATATTTTTACTTCTTGTAGTTCAGTTTTTTCTAATCGCAAAACAGTTTATCTTTTCTGGGAAAAGGGAGGCCTGATCTGTCATCCTGAGTCGCATATTCAACTAAAATTTCTCCTTTCTCAAAACGTTAATTTTCTTTAAAATTATCCACCGTTAACACGATATCTCAAAAACTAATAGAGATATACACATAAGAATTGCAGCGCGTGTTTTAAATGATATGGACTTTATGACAGATTATGCGAGAAAGTTGGGAGGATACCAACACCGGCGTTTTTAAATTTATTTAAGTATTAGCGTTTTTCGCAGTAACCCAAACATATTGTAGTACAAATAGTTTTACACCATCTTCATTTTCAAAAAAATATCTTTTAGAATATTTTAATAACTTTATGGAATAAATATATTTCTTATGTTTTATCCCTTTTAAAAGAAAATATTTCGATCCCATTTTCTAACATTAAACTTGAGAATTCCGAACCAATATGAAGCGAATTGCGATACACAATAAATAATTTCTTTCACCACCATTCTGAAAGAACACCAAGTATAAAAATGAATGTTTGTTCGTATTTTATGTACTGTCGAACCGTTCATCCTATTTCAATAAAACATTGCCAAATGATTGAATGATTTCACTTAATATTAATTTTTTTGGCTGCAGCAACTCACCGGGTATCAACTCTATAACATAAGCGATGTAAATAATCTTTAAAGCACTTAATGTCACGAATTTTTATACCAAAAAACTACTTCTATCACGTGACTTTTCCGGAGCAAAGTCATACATAAAAATGCACTGTATGTTTGCAAATCTAGACACAATATTCAAATATCCCCAATCTTAGGTTTTATAGATACTCTTTCCTGCCCAATATATTGATTGAACTATATATCCTTACTTTATTGGCATATTTTATGATATTCAGAATACAACAACAGATTCGTAAGATGGAATGTTTGGTCTCCACCATCGATTCGGCTCCTCTTTAGTATGCTTGGAACATGAAGACAGACAGACTCCCAACTCTCTCACTGCGGTCAGCGTAGCGTGGCTGGAATGCAAGGATTTGGCCACGAGGCTGGAAGCAGAGTCGAAACAAATACCGTTTCTGTTTTTGCTCCAGCGGTTCGGAAACTTGAAGATCAGTTTCGACTTTTTTTCTCTGCCGCGAATTTCAGTATTTTTACATTTTTAGTTTCGGATTTTATTCCTTAAAGAAAGTTCAGCCAGTTGTTTCTTTGGTATTTCTGGGAAATATACATTTTTTCCCCCTCCAATTTCACATCGTCAGTCGGATCTGTGTTTCGTTTGATTTCTGGAGATGTACAGTAAAAGCTCTTTATTCGCGGGGCATATGTTCCATAAATATGCCGCGAATACGGAAGGGTCATTTGTACGGGGTAGTTCCCAGGTGACAATATATATATATATATATATATATATATATATAATTTCTTGTCTATTCATTTTTCTTATTCATGTTTCCGGTGGATTATTGTATTCAACTGAGTCGTCCATTCTGTATTCGTATTTGCTTTTTAATCGTTACATTGAAATGGATAAAATAGTCTTTGAGATCTGCCTTAGATCAATAAATAAATCCTCGGAATGAGGTGAGTATTACAAAATGTATGAGTATTACTCGTATTTACAAAAAAAAATTGCATTTATTTCAACACAAATACAAGTACTGAATAAGCATTCTTTTCTGTTGGTTTTAATGGCATGTATTTATTTTTTAACTGATTGAAAACTATTAACTCTATTTCATAGAACTATAAGGGGCCGCGGTGGTCTGGTGGTAAGATCTCGGTTTCAGAACCGGAGGGTTTCAGGTTCGAGACTCGATTCCACCGAAGAACCATCGTGTGAGGGGTCTCTGGCACGTTAAATCTGTCAGGCCAAACGTCCTCCCGCTTGTGTGTTGTTTATAGGGGGGTGCCATTTCAGGTGTCGTCCTCGTTATCTGACCCTGGTTCAAAATGACGAGGTCCGTCTCAAAATAACCCTCTTGTTGCTTTACAACGGGGCGTTAGTATAACTAAACCAAATTAAACGTGAAATTATTATCCTTAATCCATGATTAAGCATGAAATTTTGCCTTTGAAAAAAAAAATGAGTCATATGAGACAAAAATGAGAGGGGAGGTGTCGTTCTCGTCATCTGACCATGGTTCAAAATAACGAGGTCCGTCCCAAAATAGTCTTAGCGTTGCTTTACAACGTGATGTCAATATAACTAAACTAAACTTTACAAATCTGTCGATCGAAAATTATTTTTAGCTTTGAGCGATTTTAAGACTTTTTAGCTTCCCTTGTTCTTTCAGTAGCGCCAACTAAGGCCAAGTGCACGACTTAGCTACTTCATGCTTCGCATTCACTTGCACACCCCCTTTTTACAGGAGGGCACATTCACACGTCTCACAGACAGAATACAGAATAAGAACCATGCCTGAATCAGGACTCGAAACCGCGACGCCCAGATCACGTGGAAGACACGCTACCCCTATGCCAGGACGCCGGCTTGCTAGTTTCTTCTTCTTAATATATAAAAAAAGATATTTTTGATGGAATTCTATTTTTCTGTGTACGGACAAATGTTTAAAAACTTAAATTCTAGTAAGCAGGTCAATAGCATATCGTTTTTACTTTCCCCTACTTATGAAGTATAGAGAATGGATTCTGTAGAAATGCTAAATCCGAGTGAAAGATTTATATTGTGTAGCTATTGTACGCAAATGTCGTGCGAGTCATTCTCGGAGGAAACAGTTTTATTATTACATATTATGCGAGAAAGTGTTGGGGTGACCAACACTGGGAGTTTTAAACGTTAATTAATTTTTTTTGCGTTTTTCGCAGTAACCACCAAAAATATTGTAGTACAAATCATTTTCACCATCTCAATTTTCAAAAAATTACCTTTTCAACTATATTAATGATTTTATGGTATAAATATATTTTCTATGTTTAATCCCTTTTAAAAGAAAATATTTTAATCCCATTTTTTAGCATAAAACTCGAGAATTCTGAACGAATATGAAACGAATCACGAAATACAATATATAGTTTCTTTTATTGCTATTCTGAAAGAGCGTTTAGTTTTGTTTACAAATAAGGCAATTCTAAAAGAATATACAGTTCTAATAAATAAAAATGAATATTTGTAGGTTTGCATTTTATATACTGTAATACCGATCATCCTATTTCGATAAAACATTCCCAAATGATTGATGGATTTTACTTAATATTATTTTTTTGCTGCGGCAGCAATGCGTCGGGTACCGGATACTATATATATTTAAGCAAATTCTTATAAAACTTCAAACTGACTACACCAAAAACTATGATTTTCATAACAACAACACTTATACCAAAATAAATTATATAATTTCGTCTACAGATTGAATAACAATCGTATGGTTCTAATTATAAATGAAAATTTTGCAGCCAGTCAAAGATTTATCATGAAATTTTTAGCAAATTTATGACGTTATTATACAAACAATAGGCTATACATTAAAAACTTTTCACTCGATCTAAATTCTTTTAGTACATTCGCTAGAACATAGTATAAAGACAAAGTCCAACAAATTTCGTAGAAATATGATAATTTTGCTTCGAGTTATTTGATTTGAACTGAGCAACAAATGAGTAAAAATGAGTTTTAAGAAAAATGCATTTAAAATATACAGTAACTTGCTTTAATAATAAATTATGGAGTTACATACTTAAAATTCGCCACATTTATATGTTATACCTTCTTCCTACTCATCTTTTGATAATCTTCTTTTTTTAATCATTTAAATTTTTTCCGAGCATTTGCATTTGGAATGAATGCTGCTTAAATTCATTCATTCTGTTTTTGTCGAGCTCATCAAATGTTCTAACTGAATTTGCACTAGGATACACTCCAACCTTTAGAATATTTAATAAATCTATAAAACTATACTTAAAATGCATTACAGATATGAATGCCCCTCATCTGAGGATTCAGAGCTCAACAAAGACATGTTTAGATGCAAATTTCCACAAAACACCGTTAAAATTCTCATTGACATTTTGTGTTTTTCTGTACCAAACATTTTTCATTTTTTTAACTAAATTTGTATTTATACAAATTTCTAAATCAGTTACTACCGCATGATTGGTTATTATTTATTAAAAATTCTTTAAATGTCTTTCTTTTATTTATTTGTTAAAAGTTCTTAAAATCGGTATTTCCGGTTATTTAAAATGTCCACTTCCGGTTTACCGATCCTTGCGAAAATATTAATATCTTCTAATGAACGTAGAGACAAAAGTCAACCTGTTTTGGACAGCTCAAAGACTGGTCTATAAAATGAAAGACTTTTGAAACATGCTATTTTTAGCCAAAATCGACCTTTTCAGCGTGTTCGGATATCTTAAACTCACCTAAGAATTCTGTTCGTTTTTTTAAAGAATCTTATTGTACCTTTATTCTTGACAAAAAGTAGTAAAGTCCTCATTTGAAGTGGATGAAAAGCAGAAACTGGAATAGAAGAAAAAATAATTCCACCCTCTAAAGCAACTCGTTGGCTCCCAAAATAACCCTCGTCACTGTAGACTATGAACGGTTTTCAAGAAACGCCCTGAATCAAGATTTTTTTTAAGGAGTAACTTTAGTTTAAGAATTCTGCGTAAGAAAACGCTTCCGAAGAGATGAATAGGAGCCTCCAAGTCATAAAGAAATGTGGCTGTTCCCATTTCCATTGGATGAATATTTTTACTTGCTTTTTATTCGAGCGGGTATGGTACAGGTTTCCTTTTCAGAAGATTCGGAGGAAAGCGGGAAAATGAATGCATTTGTGGAGAAACTGGTACGGTTTACCACTATTTAATGGAAAACATTGAGGTCTCAGAGTTAAAGAAAGACCTGAAGATTGTAAATAACGATTTCAATACAATACTGACGGTATCCTCTCAAAACCCTGAAGGACAGGATGTCAAAGATGGACAGTTTCATTCCGACTATTTGAGAGTGTACAGATGGGGAGAAAGACGGTTATTCACTACCCCGAAAAGAATCCTAGTTTGACTGTTCGGTCCATGTAAGGTTGAGCTATACTTATTCAGCAGTCCACCACAGTAAATCCTGTCGGTACTGCTACGTTCAATGGTGGAGGGGTGGTCGGCTGTACACAAGAAGAAGTTTATCGGCCAATGTAAGGTCGGACACTACTTATTCAGCAGTCGATACTGCTACGTTCAATGGTGGCGGGGTGGCCGGCTGTATGCAAGAAGAAGTGCAGTTTTCCTTCGAAACTGCATACAACTTTTTTCCAATGAAGTTTTGAAATGCGTTGAGAAAAACCCTTTTTTCCAAATGCAGATGAAATATTTTTGAGCATTAATGGATGGTGGAAAATGTGAATTAACCTTTTCTTTACCGAATAATGTTGACATTCACTTTTCAAATTCATTTTTGCACCAGTAGTCTAGTTTCCTTTGCAGAATCATCCCAGGGAACCCAAGAAAAAATTTAATGAACAAAACTGCCTTAATTCATTTAATTATTAATTAAATATTTTGAATTCCTACATTTATCTTCTGACGCTTCATGTTATTTGGGTTACCTTCTCCGTGTTCTTTAGAAAACAATCAGCAGAAATAATCACGCAGTTAAGATCTAAGCTAGAATTAAATGGTATTTTTAAGTACCATCAGTAAATAAATGGTTAAGGCAAACAGAAATAAATTTAACCGTTATGGTTTAATACACTTTTAACGGTATTTTACAATAATCATTTTTTCAGGGTTAAATGTTTAAATTTTTGTTAAAAATTTATTCTACTTAAATTTAACTATTAATTAATATGAAAATAGAGGTTTTTAGAGTTCGAATTTCTAACACACAAACCAAATCAAAAAAGCAACATTAAAAAAATGTTTTCTTTTAAGATGAAATCTTTACTTTATTTTTGATTGTATAAAGAAAATATAACATGTACACAAATAAAAATGAATGTTTGTCTGTATGTCTCTTATGCGCTGCCGTACCGTTCGCCCGATTGCGATGAAACTTCGAATGCTTATTTCTTGCACTTGCGGGATGGCTGTAGTCATAGTAAAATTATCCAATGCATAAAAATATTTTCGGATCTATTTACCGCATATTTTAACCATGGATTAACCATCAAACAATTCGCCCTGGAGACACAGTAAATTCAGTAAAGATGCTAAATTCAAGCTGGACGTAAATATTTTGTAGCTATTGTACGTAAAGGCAATGCGAGTCTTTCTCTGGGGTAATAATATTATTAGAGAGGGTGGAAGAAAGTTTTAGGGGAATCAATCCTACAGGTTTGAAATTTAACTAAACATTTATTAAATTTTTAGCGGTTTTTGCAATAACTTCCGAAAATATTATAGTAAAAATCCTTTTGCATCAACTGAATTGTCAAAAAATTATCTTTTCACCTATATTAAAGACTTTATGGTATAAACATATTTTCTATGTTCAATCAATTTTTAAAAAAAAATATTTTAATCATGTTTTCTAACATTAAATTTGATAAAACAGAACGAATACTAAACGATTCAAGAAATACAATAAATAGTTTCTTTCCAGAAAATACAAACTTTACACTTCTAAAAAATACACAAATCTAATAAATTAAAGTGGGTATTTTTTGGTAGAAGAGAATGATAAAATTAGAATAAATACTATTTATGATTATTATTTATACATTATTCCATTTCAATAAATGTATTCATTTCCGATACGAAAGTAAATATCGTTACTTCTATCATTCTTAATGAAACAAGATAACTATTTAGAATTCCGAATGATATTTCCAAGATTATTTCTTCTGCTGCAGCAACGCGTCGGGTCACAGCAAATACTATAATAAATGCTCCTAGGTTAACCAGGGACCAGTCAATCAAATACAAATGTTAACCAATGTTGAATCTCATCAAAGATTAACCAAAAATTTTAACATTTTGTTTATAACTACTACTACTATTGGCAATCGCATTTGTTTTATCACCAGTGACTTTATTAAAAAATTGATTTGAGCCAGTTAGTTGATAATACTTAATTGAAAGTAGATTACTCTAAATAAGGAAATATAATATTCACTTATCGGAAAATGCGATTGTTACAAATTAGATACTTTTCAAATGTAATATGCGTCTGAAGATATTGCTTGACCTCTTAATAGTATAATTTAAGGCTCTTATGTCTTAAGCCATTAGGCCTAATTGACTTTAAATAATTTATTGATAAAATATAAAAAAGTTTGTGATTAAATATAAAATATATGACAGTTTAGAGAATTTTGAATTGCAGAGTTGTGAAGCAAAGAAGATATTTATTGGACCTAGTTGATAGGCCATTGGATTCGCATCCCTTGGTTTGCGAGTTCAAACCCTGCCTGTCGAAGACCCTCGTGTGTGTGATGGCTGCGCTCATATAAATCTGTGGTGGTTCACAAAGTCCTCCATGTCGAGAGCAATACCACTGAGGATACTGGTTCAGAAGTGATCCTTCTCTGATCAAAGTCTAAAGTATGATCTGTGAATGTACCTGGGGTAAATTGTGATCTGAACGATTGAATGAAATCTATGAATGAAGTCCACCCCGTAAAAACTATTGGCACGCGTGAGTAGCTAACTCGTATTCTTGTCCCTAGATGGTGCTGCTTAAAAACAAGAGATGCAAAAAATTCGTCTTAAAATCGCCTGCTCTTTATACTGCGGGCTTGTCAATGACAAGTGCCATTAGAAACAACAACATATTTGGGTTCAATTTCATTAAAATTTTGTATACATTTTCCTATTTCTCAAAATACATTATATTTTCGAATAATGTTTTTGTATTTATAATGTTTATAATTGATAATACATCTAAAAGCCGAAAACAGTTTATCAAAACAATTTTTTTAAACAAATTTTTAAAATTTTTTCCTTCGAACGTAATCGGTTACCTTAAGAATGACAAAATATATTTTCTCTTTTTAATTTAACTCGGCAATTTACATATAATTAGAACATCTACAGAGTTTTTAATTATATTTAAATTTAAAATTATATGTAAATACACAAACAAAGTTTTTATTATATGTATACAGAGTTGTTCCAAATAATTTTAATCAATCTTCTAGAATAATCGTAAATAAAATCGTTTCAATTCGTTATCTCTTTTGCATAATTAACGATCCTAATTTTGAAGAACAAAAGTGAAAGGATCGGATATTTCTGAATGAATCAACAATTGCTAGAGTTCTATTAATGAATTAAGTAAGCTTAATCACTTCCGACTACAAATGTTAACGATGTAAATTACTTCGATTTATCATCGAAGATATCGGCATTTCACAAATGCGGCCAATAATTGAAAAATATTAATTAAGTTTAGGAACGTGTGCCATTCATAAATATTTAATAACTCGTTTTGAAATGTCCCTAAATCCCTTCAGGAGCTTTGGGCGCAAACGTTGGAAAATATTTGAATATCTCCGATTCCTTTTTGACAGAATTCCGAATTTCGATTTTGCTGAAAATCACTTGAGAGCCATTTGTTTCAAGAGTGAAGCTGCTTCGTGTCAAAATGCTTTGGAAATATTAATTGTCTATGTGTAGCATCCGCGTATGACGAATTCTGGACACTTAGCTACATAGAAGTTATGATTACACCGGATACTTTAAATGATGTAGCTGTATTAGTAAGAAAATGCATGCAGACGGGAAAGTGACATTGTTAATTATATGATACTGCATCAGACAATTCATTTTCAATCAGGGTGTGTAGCGTCATCAAAAGTTCTTAAAAAGTGCTTAAATTTGATAACCATTCTTAAGCACCTTAAAAGTGCTTGAATTTGAAAGTCATTTTTAAGCACCTTAAAAGTGCTTGAATTTGAAAATCATTTCTAAGTACCTTAAAAGTGATTAATTTAGGAAAAAAGGTTCTTAAATGGGCTTCATTTTCAAGAGAAGTGTAAAGATGATATTCTCTTTCGATTTAGCATTAGATATTTCTTTTTATTTCTGCATTCATTAATATCCTAATTAGATAAGAGTCATAAATTGATGTTTGCTGGATTTATGCAAAATAAGAAACCTACGAAAGGGAAGCCTCCGGTGAAGGGATCCAAGAGTTTGAACCCATGTTGAGATAATGGTTAATGAACTTATTTTTTTTCGCTCATTTTTGTCAACTTTGGGCACCATATTGAAATATTGGAAGGGTTATTCCCTAAAAGAGCGAAATATGCCGAATTTTTTGCAGCTCGAACAACGTTTGAACTTCTTTTACATGTAGTGTTCTAAGTAGTTCTCTTCTTATAAGAGTTGACTTACACTTTTGGTAATGATAGGTTTTTTTAAATTTCATTTTTATTATCCTTTTTTCTTTTTGTCAAAACCAAAGAGAAATCATTTGTTTCACAATATTATTGAGAAATTATTATAAAAATACAAAAATAAATATTGAAATTTTAAAAATGTCCATTTAAAAATAATTTTTTAAAAGTCAATTAAATTTATGTCTTATAATAAAGCAGAAAATAACCTAGTATTAGAAAATGCGCAAATTTTCTTATGCTTACATATACAAAGGTGCTTCATTTATTTGTGTATAATACTTAAAAAGTGCTTAAAAGTAATTAATTTTTGCAGCGCTTTTTCATTACGCATTGAAACGAACTGCATTTAAATATGTTATTAGCAGATGACATCAAAAAAAGTCCTCTTCGATTATAACAAATATCTGCTTTAATCTATAAAAAAATGTCTCCAAAAGTCATTTATTTTTATGCTTGCATTTTTATTGTTTCCTACAGAGGCCTGTGAAAGCTATTGAAAAAAAAAAATTATGTCTGCTTCATTAAAAAGAGTAAATTATATCAATATATGTTGCATTACATTAAATTCCAGGGAATTTCAGAGAGCCTTCTGAAATCAAACTAGGGCCACTTGCACAAAGTTATTATTAAATATTTATTACAATAACATATAATAATATAACAACGAGATGTATTTATTACAATATTTAATATCTCAGTGAAAGAACAATGCTCAAAAATTAGGTCGACTCTGTACTTTTACACTATATTAATTTTCAAAAATTATCTTTTCAACTATATGAACGATTTTATGATGTATTTTCTATGTTTAATCCATTTTGAAATAAAATATTTGAATCACATTTTCTAAAAGTAAACTTGAGAGTTCTGAAACGAATCACGAGACACAATAAAATATTTCCTTACCATTCTGAAAGAACTCCAAGTTTTACAATTCTAAGCGAATACACAAATCTAATAGATAAAAATGAATATTTTTTCGTTTGTATTTCATATAGTGGCGCACCGTTTGTCCTATTTCGATAAAACGTTGCCAAATTACTGAGTGGTCGTACTTAAAGTATCCGACTACGTTCGAAGGAATTTTTTTGAAAAATTGGATTTTTTAGATTTTTGGATGCATTTTATTCCTATATCCACAACTTAATTCTTCTAAAAACACCTATAAATGAAAAAAAAAACATTTCGCGAATAATAAAACTTTTGGTTCCTTTCATTGCCCATATCATTTAAAACACAAGCTGAAATTTTTACATGAAAACCTCTATTAGTTCTTGAGATATTATGTTAACAATGAAGAATTTTTTTGAAAACTAAAGCTTTGAGTAAATTAAAAGTAAAGAGAAATTTCAGCTAAAAATTCTGTGGCCCTGGATGAGAGGTCAGGCCTTCCTTTTCCCTGAAAAGATGAACTGTTTCGGGCAGAGGAAAGTCTGAACTACAAAAAATAACAATGAAAAAATAATTTCCCAGTGTCGGATACCTTAATCTAATTTTTTTCGGAGGCAACAACGCGTCGAGTACCAGCCAGTTACGAAATGAATATTTCCGAGCTCATTCTGAAATAACATGCATAGAGCCTGAAGTACCAGCTTCGAAATCTCCGAGAGAAAGCACCCTCTCCAGAGATGTGGAAGTCAGTGTCATTATTCCATCCATCTGCTTTCTGCAGGTAGAGAACATTCCCCTGGGAATCGTCTTCTTCCTTGTTTGCAGCAAAATGAATATTCGAACGGAGATATCTTTTATTCTTTCATACTGACAAGTAAAATTTCGGGAAATATATCTACACACGCCGAAAGGTTTTCATTTATATTAGGAACAAAAATTACATCATATTCTAGTGACTCAATCGATTCGTTCGTTTGAAATGCTTTGTGTAATGCTTAAACTTCAATATATTTATGTTCCAGCTATTACCAACGACTCTGTTCGCGTAGAAATTTGGATGAAATTGAAACAA
>JAPMOQ010006034.1:1710349-1722620 GCA_026543055.1 Argiope trifasciata
ATTCAATTCCTATTTATATTTTTGTATTATTTATATATATCTTATATATTGTTTATGATCCAATTGTTGCATCAGTTATCTCAGAGATTGGCTACAAACTTGGAGTCCATTTGGCGACTTGGCTCGGATTTGGTGACTTTGGCGACCAAATGTATATACTTTAAAATTTATATTAATTAACTAATATTTGAAAAAAACTGTATAGGATCAAGTGGCAACCGCAACAAGTTGAAAAAATGTATTCGGACTTGAGAGGTTGAATAAGAAGCATTTTATAAACGATTGAAAATTTGAACAAGATATCGACTGTTGAGAATCATTTTATAATTAAAATATCCAACTATTTTCGCAGAAAATTTTTTAAAAAATTGTACTTTTTAAAAACTATTTAAAACCATGCTGTTTTGATATATTGACAATTTTAATACAAAATGTTATAAATACAAAAATGTTTTTGAAAATATAATATATTTTGAGAAATAGGAAAATGTGCAGTCAATTTTAATGAAACTTAACCAAAACGGTGAACACTCTACACAAAATTCTAATGCAGCAATCCCATTTTTCTTTGTACACAAGTTACAAAATATTATGATGATTGAAATGAATTAAAATCTAAGGAAACATTTTGAGATGCAAAGAAGTGATGGGTAAAAATATACGTATATATGCATTTTTTCCATAAATTCACAAAATTTTTCTCAATCTACCTGTAAATGAAAAAGAATTTCAGCAGCAACAAAACTTTTGGTTCTTGTCATTGTCTACATTATTTAAAACAAACACTGAGAGTTTTATTTAAATACCTCAATTAGTTTTTTGAGATATAGTGTTAACGATAGAGAGTTAACATTAAAGTTTTGAGAAAATTGAAGTGAAAGATAAATTTTAGCCGAAAAATATGTTTTCTTAAAATTCTTAAAATCAAGGCTTCCTTTTCCTAGAAAAGATGTTTTTAAGAAGAAAAGTTTGAAATACAAGAAATAACAACAACAAAAAAACATCGTCAATTGGGTACTTGAAAGTACCATTTAAATCCAGCATATATCTTTACTCTATGAGTGTTTTTGCTGATGCTATTTTAAAGGACACGGAGAATGTTACCCAAATAACGTAACCCACCACGAATGTAACCCACTTTTGTTGTTTTTGCAGTTGTTCAAGTTGATATAAGCTAAAAGTAGGAATTAAAAATATCTGATTAATAATTAGATTGATTAAGATATTTCTGTTAATTGCATTTTCTTCCCTTGGACTCAATGGGATGATTCGGCAAAGGAAACGAATGCTGCAAAAGTGCAATTGAAAAATTTATTGCAACATAATTCGGTAAATAAAGGTTTAAATGAGTTTAAAAAAACAGCCGGAACTAGTGTTTTTAGTGAAAGTACCTTGGGAAAAATCCATACAACTCGAGAAATACTCCGAATATTGGCAACATCTCGGTATCGTTTGAAAGTTAAAGGATCAGAGAACATTTTGAAGGAATAAAAAATATCCGTTATTTTGAATGATTTTCGAAGTTTCAAGCGTGTGCATATACTTTAATTTTTCACTAAGCAGAGAAAAGAAGTAACTACTGATGCAAAAGAGAAGTTGAGCAATTGTTGGTAACATAATTCGGTAAATAAAAAGTTTAAAAAATAACAGATTTTATCCTGAATACAAAAGCTTACGAAATTGATAACACTTATTTATTAGGGAATGTAACTCTATTCTGTCTATATAAACATGAAACAAAGCAAGTTAAATAAAAAATGCATAAAACCCCTTTTTGTTCCTCTTGCAGATACATAGCCATCATGCACCCCCTCAAACCAAGGATGTCTCGCACCACCACCCTCAACATCACTGTCCTGATCTGGATCCTGAGCATCATCCTGTCGTTTCCGAACCTCCTCTACTCCGTGACCCGGGTCGAGACCTTCGGAAACGGCGACTACAGGGTAATCTGCTACATGGAATGGCCGGACGGACCCATGACTCGCAGCGACGACGAATACATGTGAGTAGAGACTCTCCAATGAATGGATGTGTAGAAGGCTGTAGGTAACAGCCACTAAACATGGGTGATCACTTTTTGTAAAGTGGATAGGTTACGCGACTGGAAAACGGAAGCTTGCCAGTTCGATTCCTGGTGGAATTCAATCTCCACATTGGCCCCATTCCAGCCAACAACCTATCGCCACATTGGTGACCTCGGACTATGAACGCTCAAACAACTGTCTTAGCGCCATCTATTCGCAGCAAATGCAACCAAAGTCGTCAGATTCATTTGACGCAGCAGTCACTCTCTTCGTTCGCTCTAACGCTTGGCGCTACTGAAACACTCTCTAATGCCACTCGGTCATACCAAGCCCGAACGAGCGGAGCTCTTTCGAATGAAAGCAGAGGTATGCACCTTTCATTGTGAATGAGCACAGTTCAGGAGACTTTGCTCAAACACACACGACACAACCCTTTTAAGGAGGTGGACGAACTCATTCATCCATCCGTAAGTCAGAATTGAGATCCAAATCAGAGATCGACTCATCTCTGATTTAGTACCCCCCTGGGGTATGGGAATTTGGAGGACTTTGCAGTCACGACATATTTAACGTGCCCGCACTGCCATTAGACAATACGGCGGTCTTTGGCCGAGACGAGGACAGAAAAAAATTAATTATTTTAAAGTTTACCACCGGAAGATTTGGAAAAGGAATACTATATTTTACATTTGGTTCATTTTCAGTGTGTCAGAATAAGTCTTTTTAAAGGTGTTTTAATTTTTATGATGTTGAATTTGAATTGAATCATTATCTCTTTAATATTTATCTCTATAACCCTTTTAACTTGCATTTAGTAGCACAATTCAACTTAATGTGCCCTTAGATAATGGATATTTTCTTCTAAAACATTCCATAAGGTAAATGCTGAATTCTATTTTTTTTAAAAAGAAATTTATTTTCGTTATTGAGTAATTTATATTTTATACATTAGGAACGAATTTATGTGGCAAACCCTAAATTTAAATGAAAAATAATTTACGCATAGAATTCCCCGAATATTTACGATGTCTAAGAAAAAGAAGAATGTAAGTTTATAATCAAAATATCTGTAAATTATTTGAAATAAGAAGAATTTCATTCTTCTTTTAATTAATCTCAAAACTATTATCGAACTCATTACATTGCTTAGTAATGACGTTTAGTTAAACAGTTACTGAACGATAAATTATTATTCAGAATCCACTAAATTTTTTTTTCATTTTTATTTCAATGATTTAACAAATGGAAGAGAGACCAGTGTGTATTTCTAACAACATGTATATGTGTGTGTGTACAAATTAGTAAAAAATGCCATGTTAAAGGGAAAACTTTGCAGTCAAGACCTATTAAACGTGCCCCTACTGCCATGAGCCTACACGGCTATCTTTGGCAGAGACGAGGACAGAACTCGTTATCTTTCGGTTACGAGACGGGCGCTCTACCAACCAGGCGACAATCGGCCTAGAAACTCTCTCTTCGCTCACCATAACGCTTGGCGCTATAAAATCGTTCATCACTGCACCAACTCATTGGTGGGGGAATATTGAAGTGGTATCTTATGAAGTCAGTAACAAACACTAATTATTGTTTACCACTTTTGTCTAGTGGATATATTAACTGCTAATGATAAGGTCGCCAGCTCGATCATTGGCTCTCAACATTGGCGCGATTCCACAATATAAAACTCGCCACAAGGCGATGAATGCTTAACGTATCCGACTACATTATAAACGCTGGTTATCGATTACATTGGCGATATTTTTTTCCATTGTTATTTCTTGTAGTTCAAACTTTACTCTTCCCAAAACAGTTTATTTTTTCTAAGAAAAGAAAGGCATGACTTAGCATCCAAGAGAATTTTAAGTAAATTCGGTTTTTCAGCTAAAATGTGTCTTTCACTTCAATTTTCTGAGAACATTAATTTTCATTAAAATTCGGCACCGTTAACATGAATATATGAAAAAGATGCATGAAAAACTAATATAAGTATTCGCATAAACATTTCAGCGTGTTTTAAATAATATGGGCAATGAAATGAACCAAAAGTTTTGTTTTTGGTGAAATAGTTTTTCATTTAGAGGTGTTTTTAGAAAAATTTAGTTGCAAATTTATGTTGAAAATGCATGTAAGTGCATATTTCTGCCAGTAACTTTTTGCATCTCAAAATGTTTCTTAGATGTTGGTTCCTTTCATTCATTATTGAATTCTACAATTTGCGTGCAAACGAAAATAGGATTGTCGTATTACCCTTTTGCATAGAGTGTGAGCCGTTTTAGATAAATTTCATTAAAATTTGCTACAATTTTCCTATTTCTCAAAATATATATTTCCAAATAATATTTTTTTGTGTAGAGTGTTCGGTTAAATGTCATTAAAACTTAAGACACATTTTCCTACTTCTCAAAGTATATTATATTTTCCAATAATTTGGTTGTATTTCTAATATTCTGTATTATAGTTAACATTACATTGAAAAACCACAGTTTTAAATAGTTTTTAAACAATCCAGTTTTTCAAAAGTTTTCCTTCCAACGTACTCGGAGACCTTAAGACGATTGGATAGATTTCCTGTGCAGCCAATAGGTTAACTGGGGAGCACTGAAGTTGGACAGGAAGCGTGTTTCATTCCCAGCCAAGATGAATTTATTCAGCTATTCTGTTGCAACTCAGTGCAGAATGGATGTGTGGATGAAATGACATTTCATTTCTAATCTCAGCCGATGCAATTTTCCAGGAATTAGTGAAACATAGTACATTTTAAGGAATTGAAAGCAAATGATTGTTGTTTTCCTTCATACTTAATATTCACTTTATAATTCAAGACTTGAGGGTTGGAAATATTTTGTTTTTTTTGTTTTTCCATCTTGAACAGAAACGAATAAGTGCAAGTAATAAATATTCAAAGTTTCATCGCATTCGGTTGAGCGACACAGCAGTGCATAAGAGACATACAGACAAACATTCACTTTTATTTATAGCGATGTTAATTGAAATCTGTAATTTTTGAAGAAACGATATTTGTTTAGCTTTTTAAAAAAATTATATGGTAATTGAAGGGATTCATCTTACCTTTTTGATATCGCTTTAAATGTATAGACTTAAAAAATGAGGTTCAATTACTTTGAATATACATTGTACATATTAAAATAAATTTTATATTTTGAACTCTAAACTGCCCCGCATAAATCGTTGATTAAGCCAATAAAAAGTTATATTTCTCCCATTGTTTAAAGGCAGATTGCAGTATTAATTACTTAATTATTGCAAAGTATTAATTATTATTAAGTAATTAACTAATTTTTTGATAGCCTATACAAATAAAAAAGAATGTTTGTCTGTATGTCTCTTATGTCTTTCTAAACCGTTCACCCGATTGCCATGAAACTGGGTCACCTACGGGATGATAACAGGGATAATACAATTATCAAAACTAAAAAAAAAAAAAAAAAAATTCGGACTCAACCGTATCTATTGCCCAAGGATTCATCTCGGAATCACTCTGCGGGGGGACAATAGATTCTGTAGAAATACCAAATCCAAGTGAAAGGTTCATATTTTGTAGCTATAGTACGCAAATGGCACATAAGTCATTCTCAGAAGCAACCACTTTATGGCAGATGATGCGAAAAAATTTGAGGGCGGGACCAATCCTGGAGTTTTTATAGTTTGACTAAACGTTAGCGTTTTATGCAGTAACTTCCGAAAATATTACAGTACAAATAATATTGCACCAACTTAATTTTCAAAAAATTATCTTTTTAACTATATTATTGGCATAAATATATTTTAATCAATCTTAAAAGACAATATTTTAATCATAATTACTAAAATTAAATTTGAGAATTCTAATATTAAAGAGTCGAGAGATACAATAAATCGAGTCGTTGTCGAGTAATGATAGCTGAATGAAGTCTAAAATATATAAAATTGATAAGATAATTGAAACTTTATAACCATTCAAAAATAAATGACTGTCTCATAATGATATGCCTTCTATATATACAAATAAAAATGAATGTTTGTCTGTATGCCTTCCTAAACCGCTCATCTGATGACGATGGAACTGGGTCAGCTTATTGTTTACACCTACGGGATGGTTATGGGAATAGTACAATTAACTGAAATTAAATTAACATTTTCGAATCTTAACCTCATTTATTAACCAAGGATTCATCTCCAAATAAGTTGCAAAAGTCTCTGCAGAAATGCTCAATCCTATTTTTACCAATTAATCCAATTTTACCAATAAATGTATTCCTAATTTAATCCAATTTTGTACCTATAGTACACCAATGCCACGCAAGTTATTCTCAGAGGTAACAACTGTATTACAGATTATGCAAGAAAGGGTTGGGGAGACCAACACTGGGGTTTTTAATTTTAATTAAATGTTAGCTTTTTTCGTAAAAACTTCCAAAAATAAAATATCACAAATATTTTCACGCCATCTTCATTTTCAAAAAAATATCTTATCAACTCTATTAACGATTTTTAGTTATAAATATGTTTTCTATGTTAAATCCATTTTAAAAGAAACTATTTTAATCACATTTTATAACATGAAATGTGAAAATTGTGAACGAATATTAAACGCATAACTGGATACAATCAATAGTTTCTTTCATTACCCTTCTGAAAGAATGCCAATCTTCACGATTCTAAAAGAATACCCAAATCTAATCTATAAAAATGAGTCGTTGTTTATTGTGTACTGTCGTATTGCTCATCCTGTTTTGATAGAACATTGCCAAATGATGGATAGATTGCAGTGAATATTATTTTTTTCTGTGGCAGCAACGCGCCGGGCACTAGCTAGTATATCTCTACTCGGATTATTTAATCTCAATTCTCCGACTCAGGAAAATAGTTTTTGATCTGATATTTTTGCCTTTATAGGGTGGCATAACAGTATATTGCATTTAAAAATGCCCGTAAGGGTTCAGCTTCTGAACGGGTGGGTTTCAGGTTCGAGACCCGATTCCACCGAAGAACCACCGTTTAAGCTTGTCTGGTGCACGATAAATAGCGTACTCTGGCTGGTGTGGAAGTTTGTAGAGGGGAATGTCAGCTCAGATGTTGTCCTCGTCATCAGATCGCGGTTCAAATGAATGAGGTCCGTCCCAAAATAGCCTTGGTGTTTCTTTAAAACGGGACGTTAATACAGCTAAACTAAACTAAGTTACGTTCTGTTATTGTACCTGGTCTAAATTGAGATCTAAAAAAATGAATGAAATGTATGAACGAAGTCCACCCCGTAAAAAGAGTTGTGACGCGTGAGTAGCTAACTCGTGCACTTGTCCCTAAATTGTGCTCTGAATGAATGAATGAAATATATGAATGAGGTACGTTAGGTTACGAGTTCGAATCCGCCAGCCGACTATTCCCCGTGTGTAGAGGTGACTGGGCGAAAGTATAAATCTGTGGTGGTCACAAAGTCCTCCATGTCGAGAGTCATACTACTAGAGGTACTGGTTCAGAGGCGATCGTTCTCTACACTAGTTCTAAATAACGATCTGTGGTTGAGTGAATGGAAATGCAGGAGTGGAAAATCCACACAGTAAAAAGCGTTGTGAGAAGCTAACTCGTACTCTTGTCACCAGATAGCGCTGCAGAAAAACAAGAGACGCAAAACATCCGATATAAATCGCAATGTTTCTTTAGTCAGTGACAAGCGCCATCGGAAACAACAACAACAACGACATGTTTCTCCAGATTCTAAATGAATATTCGTGTCAGACGTCACACGACCCTTTCTGCTTCTTTCAATACCTCCTCCTTAAAACGTGATCCATGAAAACTGTGTTTTCACTTTCTCAGAAGCAGTCTAAGATCTGCTTCTGTGGGAAGAAAGAGTGAAGCAGCATTTAACGCATTCAGCCGTCTTCTAAATAGAGTTGGAAGCTCCCCATTTAAATAACGGGCACAATACCAAATTACCTTTGTCAAAGAGGCTCTAGACCCTACTCGAGACCTCCGTGTTTTCATTCCCATGCGAGGGGCTTTGATTCCATGCCAGGGCGCAGTTTACGCCCCTCGTAAAAAGAAAGCGAGTGAGCGGTGAAGAGTCGTAAAATTGCGAAGGAAATCCCGAGCACGTACTTAAGAGCGGGTTTAATTACTCGATTTTTGACTCCACTCTTTTTTTTTTTTTTTTGCTGGTCGGTCGTCACGTTCTTCATTCTAATCGAAGAAAGGAGGGTGGGTTTTCTTTTTCCCCCCACTTTAAGGTATCTGACTACGTTAGAAGGATTTTTTTAAAATTATTTAAAACTATGGTTTTTAGATGTGTTGTCAATTGTAATGGAAAACACTGTAAATACAAAGAGATTATTTGGAAATATAATATAATTTTGAGAAATAGGAAAATGTGTAGTGAATTTTATAGAAATTTAACCAAAATGGTTAACACTCTACGCAAAATTGTAATAAAGCAGTCCTATTTTTCTTTGTATGCAAGTTGTAGTATATAATGAGATAGTATATAGTATATAATGATATAGTATGATAATACATAATGTTGTATATAATGAAATGAACCAAAATTTTGAGATGCAAAGGAGGGAGAAACAGGAAAATGTGTGGTATATTTGATGAAATTGAACCAAAACGGTTGACACTCTATACGAAATGTTAATGCAGCTATCATATTTTTATTTTTACTTAAGTTATAGTTTATAATGACGAATGAAATGAACCATAATCTAAAAAACATTTTGAGAAGTAAAAAAGGGAAAAATAGGAAAAATGTGTAGAGAATTTTATTGAAATTTAATCAAAACAGTTAACACTCTACACAAAATGGTATTTCATCAATCCCACTTTTCTTTGCACTCAAGTTATAAAATATAATAATGAATGAAATCAACCAAAATCTAAGAAAATTATTGAGGTTCAAAGAAGGTAGAAATACAAAAAAATGTGTAGTAACTTTTTACGAAATTTAACACTCTACACAAAATTGTAAAGCATTCATCCGATTTTTCTTTGCACACAAATTATAGCTCTACTTTCTGTACAGCTATCATTTGCATAGCTGTAAAAAAATAGAAATTTGCACACCTACAATTTGTGCACTTGTTCACAAATTACAGTTGTACATATTTTCTTTGTATACAAATAAAAAAAAAACATTAAAAGAACTTACGAGTATATGCATTTTTCCCATAAATTCACATCTGAATTTTTCTAGAAACACCTATAAATGAATAAAAGTATTTCGCCAACAATAAATTTTTTGGTTCCTTTCATGGCCCATATCTAATACTATAATACGAGGAATGGTTGCCAAGTCGAAAATCGCCCCAGAATTAATAAACTCCGGTAAACTTGGGGGTCTGGGGTTTTTGGCCACGAAGAATGGATTGGCGCCGGTTTTGAAGCGCTACGGTCGAGCAGTTCGGAGTTACAGATAGGATATTTTCAAACTTTATTAGTTCGCCATAATGGCTACTTAAATTTTCAAGCAGTAACGTGCTGCCATCTATAGCCAATATGGCGAACTAATAAAGTTTTATGTTTATGCTGTTATAGGTTTATAATATGTTTCTTATGTATGTATATATGTTTGGTTTTTCTAAATAAATTTGTCAAAAATATTGAACTTCAACACACTTCAATCTTTGCCTTTGTATAGAATAGTACCCTTTCCAAACTCTAACTTTGTTTAGAATAGTTTAAAATGGTGCACTTTAACCGGTTATCTTTTCACCAATGGTTTCACAAATTTTCTTATGGCATGTATTGTTTTGATAAATCACAATTGAAAATTTAAATCTTCGAGTTAGCTTCGATACCTGTTTTCTCCCAGCGGAGCTCGGTCACCCGCTGGTCATTTAAAACACGAGCTGAAATTTTTATTTAGTTTTTGAAGTATCATGTTAACGGTGGAGATTTTTTATGAAAATTCAAAGTTGGAGAAAATAGAAGACAAATTTTAGCTGCAATATGTGCAACCCTGGATGATAGGTCAGACCTTCATTTTCCTAAAACTGATAAACTGTTTTGGAAAGGGGAAAGTCCGAACTACAAAAAATAACAATTAAAAAAATCACCAACGTGGTTGAAAACCAGTGTTTTTAGCGTAGTCGGATTCCTTAATTTTGAGTTTGAGCCTAATATAACGATACTGTTTCGAGGCCAATATTCTTGGATGAGCCTATCTTGCCCAATATCGAATTATTTCTTAATTTTTTTCGTAGATAATATAAAAGTAAAAATAAATTTATACTTCAATATTAAAAATAAATATAAAATTTATTTTGAAACAATAATGAATCGCAATGATTTATTTGAAACAAACTATTCTTCTGTCTACGATTAGTTCCATTTTTTCATACACTGTTTTTCTTTAAAATGTAATTTGTGCTTAATTACAGTAATTAGTGCCACCACAATGAACCAAAGTCTGTTTCACTTTATCCAAAATAAAATAAAAAAACATCAAAAATTTCCAATTACATGTATTGATAATTAAGTAAAAGATAGTATTTTTTTGCATGTAATAATATCTTTTAATATTTCGTCGCATATTTAAAGGAAAAGCAATTTTAAAATGACTAAATTGACTCTTTTATTTCTTATTATTGTAACTCATTTTCTCATTTTTTAAGCACATCGGTCTAAAATCCTTTTTCATTTATTTTCGTTTTAGCCCATTTTATTCAAAGATATCAATTACATGAAAAAGTTGCAAACAAGTAAATTAACCTAAACCCTTCAAATACCGTTGGAAATTTATCTAATAAATCATTTCGTCAAATTGTTAATTAATTTAACTCTTTCACCATTAATGGGCCTGTTTCCAACATGAGGAATCCTACCAAGGAACTCTGAGAACGGAATTGCAGATGTTTGAGAAAAGCGCATGCGCTGTACACAGAAACATGAATATTCACTCAAAATTGGGTGAATAGACATTCGACAATTGCATTGGAAACACACAGGTGGTTGTATATAAGAAATATAAGACAAAACGGAACTAAGTATGGAAATGGAACTAAAATTAGGAATTGAAACTAAAAACTATTTCAGATTAGAACAAGATTAAAATTAAAAATTAAAAAACTATCATTGTATTTAGAGAGCGCTAATGCTACTACAAAAATACAGATGAGTCTAAGTAAATTAGACATATATGCAAAGTAAAAAGGAATACAATGGAATCAAAATTACAACAAACAGAAAAAGAATCCGGCCTAAAGACTTTTTCAATTGCCACCCTCAGGCAAGGATTCAAAATAAGGGATTTTTTCTGTGAGGCATCGATGGTCAATGGTCAAAAGTATTGACACCTCGTGACCTGAAAATCCCCCGAAAATTAAGACCAAAGAGAAACATCAATTTAATAGCAAAGAAACAAAACAACATTAAAATCATCATCAAATAAAGTAAGAATATATACAAAAATATATAAAATAAACTTATATAAGAATATTCAACCCATAATTAAAAATATTCATCGCAATAATTAAAAAACAAAAAGGAAAGAACACACCAGCAACAGGCGAAGAAATTTCAACTATGCTCTCCTATCCACTATTCGATTTGATTACTGTGAAAAAAAATAATAAATGGAGGTTCTGAGCGCCATCTATTGATTTAGTATCCGAAAATCTATTTCATTTTTAAGCTAAAGAATTAATATTTCAGCATTTCTATTTTATTATAATAGTAATATTACATTAGTTTTTGGAAAAATCATTTTTGTTTAAATTTTTAATGAAATTATTTGTTGCGTTTATAAATGAAATAATGAAATTTTTTTATTATAAATTGTTTTAATTTGAATTCTATTCATTTAATATAATAAAGAATATCTCTCTTACCAGTAAAAACAAGGCATTTTTGAAAAAGTAAAACCAGAAAAATAATTCCAAAATTTAATTCTTTAAAAATTTTTTTTGAAAACTTTTTTATTTTTGCAATTGGAGGATAAGCGCAAATACTGCTTAGTTTCAGCAAAATGAACCAGTAAGTAATCAACCATAAAAACATTAAATATTTTTTTTAAATTTCCAAAATTCATCAAAAATTAAATCATTTCTGAAACCGAAACTAAAAATTTTTCTTGGAAACGAAACAAATTATGTTGAAATCGAAATTAAAATTTAATTCTGATTCAAAATACAAAAATTAAACAAACTTAAAAGCTAAATGAAACAATACCTATTTAAGAAGCTACCCTACATTAGAATAATTTAGGAAACGAATCGAAACTAATTACGGAAATTACGAAAACGGACTAA
>JAPMOQ010006037.1:0-10053 GCA_026543055.1 Argiope trifasciata
AGGCAACTCTTTCAACCCACGTGACTCAGAAGAAGGATCTTCTTATCACTAGCGTCTCAATTTCAACGTGATCTCTACGGGATGGGCGAGTCCATTATAAGCTGTACTTTTCATAGGTAGGGACGTGGAATCCAGAGGGGCCAGGGATAACGTTGTCTTTTAAATGTTGAGTTGTATCTCAACACTTTTCCCGGCGTGTTTGTATTGTGCATGGGTACGTTTCCCGAAGGAGGTGTCGACATATTAGCTTAAAACATATATATCAGTAACCTTTCGTCTTATTTAATGGATATATTTTATACAAATACCATTTAATCATATTATAAAATCATTATTTAACATAAATTCTGTTTTATATTTTATAAGCTTTCCGACAAGCAAGCTGACGAATGTTTCCAATTTTGCATCATCTTCAAAAACGGTGATTTACTGATTTGGAATTTTTTTTAAAAAAGTAATATGATAACATATTCATTTACAGAAAAACTTCTGAAAAATATGGAATCATATTATTCATTATCATCTAATATGCACTGTTTCTGCAAAAAATAAAAAGGATGTATCTCTTGGAACTTTATATGATTGTATGAATATAATATCCTTATATTTATGGAAAAAAATTATTTTGCTAATGGTTATATTTGCCTTCACACTTCAAGACGATCATACGTCTATTTTTTATTATTCCTAAACCTAACACTTCTATTTGTTTCAATATGTTACCATGAACTGAAAAAAAAATGTGGAAGAATTTTGTAGAAGTATATTCTAGAATGTTATTAGATTCTAGAATGTTATATAATTTCTGAGAAGATATACTATAGTTTAAATATATAATTTTTTCTTATAGCTTTCTTTATTTTTTTTATTCTGAAGTTGTAATTATAGTAGCCATGGTTTTCATTTGCAATATTTTTTTATATTATACATTATCTTGTTTTAATAAAGTTTACACATTCTGCTTAGTATTTTATGCATAGTTTGTACATTTATTATGTGTCTTTATTCATTGCAAAACCTTCTTGAATAATGTCGATTCCTTTCATTAAAATGTTACACTATAAATATGAGCAAAATATATCTATTTAATAGACATAAATAATAAAAATTTATTTAGCATTTTAATTTAGTTACATGTTAAACAATTTGCTATTTTTATTATTTGATTTCTGAAAGTCGTGTAGTAAAATATTCTTCATCCAAGGTGTCTTATATTATGCAGTGTCAATGTTTGTTGGACTAACTCAGTCAAATATTCATTTATGAATTTTTTTCATTCTTATGACTTATGAGAATTACATATATAATTCTGTAAATAAGTAGCCAATTGCGTTTTTTTAATCATTAATCATTTACCAAAGAAATTTTTAACAGGCATTCAGCTAAGTGTAGATTGTGAGTATACCAATCTGAAAATATTCTTTGCCATTGTAACATTCTTATATATTATGTGAATAAATATTTTTCCTATAGCTGTAACTGAGCATGCACAATGGTTCCTATGTTTACTGATAATATTGTAATTGTCTATGCTTAGACATTTTAGTATTTTGGTTCCTTTAATGATTTCAAAGCAAACCTAATGAAAACCATTATATTATTTTCTTAACTGACTCACAAAAATGAGCTTGTAAGTAAATATTTAAAACATTTAAATCAAATTACTTCCATTCAATTTACTTTGTACCTTGACTTTTCAAACTTGCTATAACTTTATTTCTAGAGTGTCCATCCAACTTTTAACATTTATATTTTAAAAAACGATAAAGTAAATATTATAAATTTACAGAATTGTAATATTTATAAAAAAAGAACATTATTTGTATAAATACTTATAAAAATAGAACATATTAATAACATAACAAAAATACTGAGAACATATTTTTTATACATATATTTTCATTATATTCTTTTAATTTTTTTTTCTGTCTCTTAAAGTATAAGGCTTAATAGCTTAAATTAAGTTTTTCAAATGATGAAATATATTTTATGCTTTTACAAAATTCTTTGTTTCTGATAAAACTGCAGTGTTATATTTTTTATTGATTGAGTACAATATACCAATGTAGAAACTGAATTGCATCCGAGAAAAAAAAATAATAATTTTGCCTTGAAAAATTAAGATCTGTTTTTAAATTAAGTTAAAAAAGTATTTCATATGCTATATTTAATAAAAAGTTGATTGCTGTAGATTTTTTATTAAAGATTATTTAAATTTATTAAATTAAAAATTTCTGTAACATATCTATAAACTATCCTTAAGCTATTGTCTAGTTTACTTAATTCTGTAGAGCTGAAGTTCTACTGATTAACTGGCTTATTTAGCATAATTATAATACATAAACCAAAATATAGTTTGTAACATTTAATCAAATAATAGAATTGCAACTCATCATGCACAGAGCTGTCTGTAATGTCTATGTAAATATCTTTGTTTGCATTATCTAATCCATAAAAATATTTTTTTTTAAACTCATTTTTTATATTGTGCATGTTTTTTTGTTTTTTTTGTCATTACTATATTTAACTGAAACCTAAATTAAAATAAATTTTCATTACTTTGGAAAGAAAAATTCTCTCACTGAATAAAATTGTTTTGGTAATTGAAACTAATTTATTCTTAAAATAGTTTATATGATTGCTAGTACACTAATGTAAACGTCTTTAAACAATTCGCTAATTTTTTTTAACAACATTAAAGAGTTTTTAGAAAAATATAATTAAAAATTATAGATATTCACTGAATCATTATTGATACCTTATTTTTAAGTTTATGCCTTAATTCATATATTTACATTATCATTGAAATATAAATTATTAAAAATCAATCATTCAAAAATATACTATTGAAACAAATTTATTTTATTAAATATGAATGATACTCTTAATAGATTTTTCAGATGAAGTTCTGTAAGAAATAAAACAGCTTTCGGTAAGAAAAATTAACTCAGCTTTTCACTTTTCTTCTTTTTTGTGAATTTCCTTTGTTTTGAGATATTTGTATTTGCTGGCGATTTGCAGCTTTCCGGTAATGCATTTTGTAAATATGCAGCACTATTTGAGGCAACAGACATATCGAAGCAGGCATTAAGTACTTTTATCTTTTCTTCCACATCTGGAAGAGGGTATGATGAATCCCAGTTTTGTGCTTTTACAAGTACTTCTTGTAGCTGACTCACTATGTTATTTTTTCTGCTATTGAAATCTTTACTGCTTTCATTTTGTAAATGGGATATGATTGCAGATTTTTCAATTTCTGTTATTTTTGGATCATTTTCAATAATTACTAAATTATCCTCAGTGTCTAAATTTTCTTGGTTTTGTATTACTTCAGGTTCTTGAATAATAACATCTTTGGATTTTTGGCATATATAATGAATGTGTTTACATATTATAAATCGAATGCTGTAGTCGATGCATGTACATGCCATCATGTGTATGCAAATGTGGCATTCATCACATCTAATGGGGCATTCACACTCATCTTTTAATTTTTCTATATCATATGACATAAGTGATCCGCCATTCTGCTTTGTGATAACAGTTTTTTTTTCCATCTTGTAAAATGCATATTCATTACCCATTTCGTTACTGCTTCTGTGGCGTTTTCTGATTAGGGTGACTTTAGATGTTAATTTCCCTCTTTCCATGGAAATTACTCTAGAAAGGAGCTTTTTAGCTACTGCATTAATCACAAGGGATATAGCCTTGTCCAATCTTTTCATAATTTTTCCATCGCCTTCCTCGTACTTAAGCTGACGATGCCATCTTTCTAATTTCATGTTCGTATTGATTTGCAATCCAATTCTATGGCAGTATGCCCATTCCTTACATCTATTTTTATAATTACAAATAAAATATTCGACAAATTTGATTTCTTTATCTTTAAAAGATGTAACAAAATTATTTAAAAGTTTTTCAAAAGTTGGGATATCTATTTCTGTCATCAAATTCTTTAAAATATTTTTGATAACTGTTCTATTTTCAAAGTTTTTTACTTTGGAATTGATATTTGCAGTCCAGTTTTTATTAATGTGCCAACTGCATAGTAAATGTCTGGGGCTATCATGGAATACCTCTTTCCATGCGTTTGTAAATGAAGTTGTATCATCTGTCATTATGACATTTGTTCTTAGATTTGGCAATCGCTCTTTTATGGCTGCGAAGAAAGGCAGAAGAATGTCACAAGACATTCTTGAAGCAAACAGAGTTGCTGCTGGCAATCCTTCATGATTTTCATCATGAACCATTATTGTCAATAGTTCAAACCCATATTGATTAGTTCCGTGTGTTGAATCCATCATGACGCAGCTGCTACCATATAGCTCCAAAAGTTTTTGTTGAGCATCATTCATCATTCCCAAGAGGAAATCTTTTTCTTTCACCATAGGGAAGTCTGCTAAAATGTCTCCTACTGCTTTGTAAACTAGTACAGGATTATCATTATCCATTCTCATTTTTTTAACGAACATATCTACAGATGTTGCATCATCAGGATGAAGAAGATGATCACCAATTCGAAAGTCTCTGCAAATATTATGTAGATCTTTCCTAGTTGTAAGGCTTAATTTTTTTTTGGGGTCAAAATTCTGCCTTGTATCATTCAAAATTTTGGTCAAAGGAACACCAAGAGCTAGACGTGCTGCAAGATTTATTCTATCTTCTTTCGGTAAAGGCAGCTTTCCTGTTTCCAATTGATGTCCAATGTGAATTGACTGGTACTGAACATCTATTTTAGTGACCTCTTCAACAGTTTGCATTGTCACTTTTATTATTGCAGGACATGTGGAACCACATTTAATCGAACCAGATGTTTTCATATGTCTGACTTTGTCTTTTTTTGGTTGATAATAACCACTTCGATTACATATATAGTAGGTTATTTTGCCATTTTCTATATCATAGGAGTTTCTATGTGTAAAAAATGACTGGTTTTCACACTCGAATTTTTTTTTCCAGTTCAAGAAGTCTTCTTCTTTGTAAAAAGTTTCACTTGCAAATTTTAGTTCAATGGAATGCTGGCTTTGAAGATGTTCTTGTAGTTGGGAAATTTTGCAAAAGTTTTCATTGCAGAGTCCACAAGTTTGACTTGCTTGCGCTGTTGTAACCTTTTCAGGATGCAATCTTTTCATATGTCTCTTATAATTTCCCCTTGTGCTGAATGAAATATTGCAGATTTCACAAACAAGCTTGGGCTCATCACACTCTATAAATGGTCGTTTTTTCCCTATATTTTGTTTCGTAGTCATTTTCACTTGCACACAGAAATCGTTGTTCCAACAGAAATGAAGAAGATTGTGTTTTAGAATTTCTTTAAAAAAAAAAAGATAAAACGGAATAATTGAAAGGGACTCCTGATTGGCCCTTTTCTCCATTGATGATCATCTGCTAGCTATATACCACTAAAAGACTCGGCATTCATGGAATAGAATATCATTCCTCCCCCAATCTTTATTGATACTGTGATAACTAAATCGATTAGTTATAAGAGAAGACATTAGTTCATTGCTGTACAGGAGGTCCATCTGGGCAGCAGTAATTGGCTTTTAATGAGAGCAAAAGAGAGGGACCGAGCGTACCTTTTTTTTGTGTGTGTGTGAAAAATGTCCCATTTTTGTCCGATAATTAGTTTAATGACAAACCTTCTTTAAAAACTAGTAGATGATTAGTATTTTGTAGCTCATGTTCAACTAATCGGTGTTTTTCCTTATCACTTAATAACTAGTTATTCAGACATACAGGGGGTGATGAATAGTTTGATTGTTAAAGAGGAAGGAAAGGATAAAAACCTTTTCAGCGGAAGTAATAAATCGAAAACGTTATCATCTAATTATTTTGTGCCTTCAGCGCAAAACTGATAGCGGCAAAATGGTTATCTTTCTCACTTTTAAATATTTTGGCTTGATACAATTGGAAATAAAATTCAAATATTTTAAGAACAAAAATAAGTGTTTGCAACAGTATCATAAATGAAGAAATTTAATCAAAAACCAAATAATTTTATTTTTCTTATGGTCGTAAATTTATCGGGTTCTCAGAATTGGACTTAAATCTTTTCAGAGCTTCAAAAATTAATATTAAAAAATTTGTCATGTTCATTTTTAATAATAATGAGATGCATCAAAAATATTTTTTTTTTTTTATTTGTATGTATGTAGGGAAGGAAGAAAACAAAATTTTTGATTGGAAATTCGAGAGTAAATTCAAAAAACGCTTCGGACTTCCCCCCCCCCCCGTTTTATGTATATGTAAGTTTAAAATACATAAAAACAAAAAAAAAATGAAGTTGAATAATAAGTATACGTAAAATATGTAAAAAATTATTGCACTTGTATTAACACATTACTAGGATAAAAACAGTCTTAATTTTTTTCCCACTTCATACATAACTTGATTCCATTAATAGAATAATCAAATATTTTTTTAAGTGGACTAATATTTTTATATACTACTACTAAGATTGGATTAGTTTTTTAAAATGAAATTTGTTTTCCCTCTATATATAATGGAAAACATCACTAACAAACACATTTCACATTGAATTTTTTTTTTATTATACCTATTGAACTGTGGAATGAATATTTTTATTTTTAAAAAGTATATTCCTCCTTACGTATAATAAGTTACGTTACTATTCAGAAATCCCAATCGTTTTCATTATTTCTTCATGTAGTTAATCGCATGATTTTTGCCCATTATTGAATGTCGAAAGAAATATTCTACTTAATATCAGCAATTTCAGGAAACAAATAAAAAAAAGTGAATTTACAGTACTTCAAATTTAGAAAATAGAATGAAAGGGTTATTTACATTATTAAGTTTATAATTACAATACACAGAGTAAGTAAGAATGTTTAATTATATTAATTTCATAATTTTAATGTTAAGTTATTTGATACTCATTGATTTAAACATATATCTAAACAATTTATCCGAAAACAAATACAACCAATATTCTTGTTGAACAAACTGGTCGCCTGATGTGACAAATATGAATATATATATATATATTATGAAATGCTTAATAAAATAATGGAACAGACAATAAAAAATATTATAATATGCTTTATTATTGCATAGTATTCCCTCATCATTTGTTAATCCATTTTTTTTGTTTATGTTTGATTACATGTTTCCATAATAAATATATATTGCTTTTTTACTGCATTGAATTTTATTACATATTAAACATTTTACACCATTTGTGAGCTATGTCTGTTAAGTAGATTACATCTCAAAAAGCAATTTGCTTCTGTAGGCCCTTCTAAATTTAGCTTTCAGTTTTCTTTGCGATTCAAGTGAACTTGCTAAAGTCATTATTTTTATCATGATTTCATATATTATTTGATAAATATAAACATGAAAATTTCATTAAAACTTTAGTAATGTGTTAAGTTTTATTATCATTTTAATAAGAGAAAGATTAAGATTTAGGTGAGAAAATTTTTGACAGATCATATAAAACCTATTCTCATGATAAGGAATATATACATTATTCCTTTTTTTTTTTTGTTTGCGATTCTCATAATGAAACCAAAATTTTTCAAATTAATAAGTATTGCAATTATTTACAAAAGTAAGATGGCACATTTACTTCAGTCCCAAACGCTGCAAATATGATTTTATGTCACCGAAAGAAATTTTCACTGGCACATTTATTAACATTTTACAATTGCATAACACTGATAATTGATGTATTTTATTATTCATCACTCTAAAACCTACCTTGTTATGATATTAATGTATTATTTAGTCAAAAAAATTGTGTAATACAGTACTAAGTATTATTTATTTTCTTTAATTTTTATTTCATATGTTGATACATTTGTTTAAATTATACCATCAAACCAATAAGAATTTGATATTTCAATTTTTCCTAGTGTTATTGCTTCATTCAACATTAACTTATTATTTAATTATAGAATTTTCAGGATATTATATTCATATTCTTAAGCATGAAAAATAATAACTGCTGCCTGATTTAACAGGTAAAATAATTCTTTCTGAACTATAATTTATTTGCTCCAAGTTTTATTTTTCTTGTATGAGTTTTTAAACCTTAATTTTGCCACATTTTAAAAAATTAGTGTAATTAAACTGTAAGGTGACCATAAAATAAATTTTCCCCATTTTTAGACATCTGCAATTAAATAGAATGAAACTAAATTTCATTAATCTGCTTTAAAGGGGGGAAAAGTTTACAAATGGAAACATAATTGATAATAGAAATAGAACATTAAAATTTCAAAGCTGATGTGGAACATTTTCAGTATGGCTTTCCTTCCTTCATACCATTTTTGTACTAGCATTTTTTTTTTTTTTATTTCTTGACATTTAATTCACAGTTGTCATCCAAAAAGGAAATTTACTTTACCTTTCTATATTTCAATTGATTATCGACAATGTAATAAAGCATTATTGATTGACTCGCATTATGCAGAATAGTTTAATATCACTTCTGTTTCAATTATTAACTGGAAAATAAAGTGGTTTCATTTTTTAAAAACAGATTTATTCTTTAACTATATTCAGAATGTCAATAACAGGCTATTGTATTATGAATATTCTGAACAACTTTTTAACAAAAAGACCATAATATTAATCTTTTGAAATATACTGAGAAAGCTGCAAATATAAACATGAAATTCTTCATGACATGATTCCTTATCAACTAGAAAAATAAATCTTAATTTAAAGAAAAACATTATTAAAAAAACTTATATATCCTCCAATACATTCGTAGAAGTTACATCTTAATACATTTATGTACCTGAATATAAATTTGTACTTATCATAAGAAAATTTAAATGGTTCTATGTTAAAAAATATTATAAAATACAATTCTTTGCAACTTTAAATTATGAACAGGTGTTATTCAAATGTTATTTTCAAATAATACTAATTAAATTAATAAAACACTTTATCAAATGAAAATATTTAAGCATAATTACAATTGTGTAATAAATTACATATGATTAATTTGTTACAAATAAAAAATTACCAATAAAACATGAATTGAAATATAGTTTTATTTCATGTAGTAAAAAGGTTCATCATATTTTTATAATTCATTAACAAGATTTGTCCATTAAGTAATAAAACTCTGTTTTATTTGTTAGGAGAATAACTTGTAGTCACAAAAATTTTTGAAATTTACAATATAATATAGCAAAGTAAATAATTAAACATTAATAAAATCAGAATCCATATAAGAAAATTATTTACTGAATAAATGCTTGACTTGATTTACAATGAATATTACAATATATGCCTACTTACCATATCTATTATAACACTATGATTAGAGTAGGAAATAAACTTTGAGATGAAGTTATTTTTACAGTTAATATTTAATAAAACTATGTTTCTAAATTTATATACAAGTTTCTTTAATTTACTTTTTAAATAATAAAGATGGCCTAGTCATAAAATTTTGGTTATAAGTCTTCTACTCATAAATCAGGTTATTTAAATTCAATAAGTTATTTCATTCCTTAATTTATCTTTACAACAATTTAACATATATTTACTTAAAACTACAAAACACAAGAATAATATAATGTAAAAAAAAAATCAACATGAAAGAGATGGATAATGATTTGTTTTATTTACATATTAGGACACTTAAATATCAATACTACATTACTTTATCATTCATTTTGTATTTAATACAATTATGTATGATCCGGTCACGAAATGCAACACAAGAAAAAATTTGAATACTGCAAAACAACAATTCCAAATATAAGAAATAGTGATCTTTTAAAGACATTCAAAGAGGGGTAAACTAAATCCATATTCACATGCTAAAAAAAAAACGTTTTCCTTCGTGCTCAGCGAATAACGATTCATCTGAACCGGGAAAAGCGTTGAGCTACAACTCAACATTTAAAAGACAACGTTATCCCTGCTGCCCCTCTCGATTCAACGTCCCTACCTGTGAAAAGTAAGGTTTGTGATGGATTCGCCCATCCCATAGGGATAAACGTTGAAATTAAGACGCTAGTCTTCTTATCTGTGGCGCATGATGTGACCATCAGATTCCTGAGCTAA
>JAPMOQ010006038.1:0-12953 GCA_026543055.1 Argiope trifasciata
CAGTTTACAAAAGAATGAGAATGAGCAAATTGTGTTTTTCCTTCATAATCTTGCATACCATCTATTACTCCTTGCACAACGGAAATTAATTTCGGCCAGTATGGTATTTATGTCCAAATTTAATACGACTGCAAAGGGTTAAATTGACAAGTAATGTTTCCTTCTTCAAAACTAATCTCTTTATTCAATTTTAAATGAAAGTTTTTGAGAGATTTTTAATAGTTTGAATCTGACTGAACATCGGGAATAACTCATTTTTATTCCAGTGATGATTGGATTTATTGAAATATGATATTCTCTTGAGCTGAATAATTTAATTTCGAGATATAATTTTTGTATGCTTTCCAGGATTTTATTTTTTAGAAGTTATTACTCTTGCATCTCAAGTGAAAATAGCATTTGAAACAATAAAATCAAAATTTTCTTTAAGAAGCAGCAGCACTTGTCTTTATTATAAATCTACCTTCATTAAATGAATGCATTAATTTCTTTAATGTTTTCAAAATTTTATAATTTTACCTAAATAATACTATCTTCAAAACTTGAAATCACTCTGAATTAAATATAAGTTTTTATTTAAAGGTTTTACAGTTTACTATTATCTTTGTTATATGGGTATTTTTACAAATATTCATTATGAATATTTTTGTTTCAAAACTTTATTTGTAAGTTTATGGAAATATTACAAATAGTGCATGGATTTTAGAGGAACATTGTTTAAATTTAGTGAAAGTTTTTTTTATTCTTATATACCCTAATAAAAAATTTGGCAATATCTCAATTTTTGTTTTAATTTATATTTAAAAAATTTAAGCAACTGAATGCGTACTTTTTTCTGTATACAAGATAATACGTAATTTTATAATATGCATTATATTAGACGTGTATAAATATTTGAAGGCCGTATCCGAGATAAGAAAAAAATTGTAGCATTTTCAAAACATTAAGAGGGAAATTTTTAAATCCAGGAAAAGTTGTTTCAAATTTGTGTACGGCAACTTGATTCATATCTGAACTTCTGAAACATTAAATGTGCATTTCCAAATTTAGTACAAGAGGAGCGGAATTAAAATCGTAAAATAAATTGATAAAAATATTCATTTTCGTAACTTTTTTTCTTGAATCGCGAACCCTTAAATCTTGAACAGACGACTTAAGATTAATTTAGAAAAAATGTTAGCAGTGTACGAATTTTATACTCTAGCTATTATAGGCGAAATATAAAACGCTAAACAATTACTCAAAAAAAATAGAGAGATCCTATGGATAACCCTTAATCATTTATACAGCCGTTAAATATGCAGAAAACCAATCAATTTACACAATCTCTTATTAAAGAAATAAGAAAGCACATCTATAATAAGGAATAAAACAGCTATTTTGAAATTCGACACTTGAAAATTCAATAACGTTCTCATTTAAAGCTATGTAAAACAAGTTCTTAAAGAATTCAATGCATTCTTACACGAAATCAAGTTTTTTGGAGTTTTAAACTGCCAAAACATTTTTATATTTGTTAATTATTTTTATATAATTCATTTTTATATGTTTGTCTAAATTCACTAATTTTAAAAAATCAAAACTTGTTTATAAATTATTTAATAGTATTCCGGACTTGTCAGAGAATCAATTTTAGTTTTACTTTGCAAGGGAACTATGGGGAGTTTAAATTCAAGGAAATTACTAAGAAATTTATCCATGACTCTTTTTCCCCATTTAACTTGTCCAATGAGAGCTTAAATTTGTTATCGTTCCATTTGGATAAAGTACTTCAAAACCTTTAGAAGCAATACTATACATTGTTCAGAACTAACAAAATGCAGTATTTCAAAGCAAATAAAATTATGCATTACTGGCTTATCGAAATGTAACCACATGTCTATGTAAATCTAATCAGAAGCACTTATTCTGTAAATTTAGAATCTATTCCTGAAATGTTTTCACGGTTCAAGAAGACAAAAATATTCAATTTCCTTCACATTTGGTTTTGTATCATTGAGCAAACGCATGCTTACATTTAGAAACAATCAGATACAGTTAAAATTTCAATCTTAACTTTCTATTTTAAGAGAATTTAAGATCAAGATATATTTAGCAGATATATTCACAGATGGAAAAAAGTTTCATTTGGTACGTTTCAAAATGTTTAATTAAAAATATTTAGAATAGAACTTGATTCAGCGTAGCGCATAATCATTTAAAGAAAAAAAAGGATATTTACAAAAATTATTCTACATCATTGCTAAAAGCTCTCTAGAGTGAAAATGCTGGCTCTACTTTTTTTCCTTTTTATTTTTCCAAACAGTTGAATATGATATGCGGTGATGCTGACAAATATAAGAAAAGTTTGGCGTTTCTTGCCCTATTTTTCATCATAAATTTTGAAGAATTGGTAATTAAAAGGGAAAAATATAGTAAATCACTAAATTTTAAAATTGGTAGAGTAGATTCATCTTTAAGAAAAATACTCAAAAGCACAAGTTTATTGATTTAATTAAGATGGTAAAAAACTACATTAAAAGTATGGAAATTATTATTCATTGAAATAAAGTATTTGAAACTACTGGAAACGCTAGGCTTTCCTTTCCCTGAAGATGCAATATTTGATTCGTTAAGGCCAAATCATTATATTATTCTATGAAGAAATGCATTCACATATTTCAGCAATGACTACAGTAAAAATTCTAGTAAATGGCTGAATAATCTTCAGTTTCGAAGATTAAATGCATAAGAACAGAGAACCTATTTTTGAGCTCAAGATGTCATGCAAAATAGTCAACAGCTAATGGAATGAAAAAGTGTTTAACATTTAGCTATATCTCATTAAAACCGATGAGAAACTTTCGACGATTAGCATTTAGAATAATAACCATCTAAATAGAACATTAAAAAATTTTAAAAGGTTGCTTTTCCTTGAAGTATATCATTACTGGAGTGTAAAATTGTCAGAAATCCAAGGTGTTGAACAAAATATATTGGAAGCTAGATGGAAACAAATTTTACAGTTTAAAAACAAACCATTTGAAAAATGATGCATGATTAAACTAGTAGAATTCTTTGAACAAGTTGTTTAACTTAATCACATTCATTGGACGATTCTGAAATCTCCCAGCTGCGAATATAAATTTCTTAAACAGTGACTATCAATAGAGAATTAAAACAGAAACAGAGAACAGAAATTAAATCATGCAGCGGACTATATTTAGGCTCCACGAAATACTTCGATAAGCCTATTAAGATATTTCAAAATAAGCCATGATGCGAAACTGCTGTCGATTCACGCATGAAAAAAAACTTCCCCTCTGCTTTCCCGAATTATCCATACTAATATTATAAATGTGATATCTTGGATGGATGTTTGTTTGTTTGTTTGTTTGTCAGTCAGTCAGTCAGTCACGCCAGAAAGGAATTGGATGAAATTCATCATACAGATTATAGTCTGGAAAAGAACATACTATTTATTCCGGTTAACTGAGTGGTTAATTTTTTATTAAAAATTTTCGTGCCAAAAATCTAAGGCCAAATCCCGCCAAAGATGAATAAGGCTCCAGTTTCTTTTTATTCCCAACAATAATCAGGTTAGGCTTAGGATGATTTCGACCTACTTCAAATGACTCTGCTTATTTTCCTCGATTTTGATGTATTTAAAATCAAATGTTAATTAATCGATCTTTCGGATTCATTCTGAAGTACTTTTAAATTAAAATAAAATCGAATAAAGGAAATTTAAAAGAATTCTAATTGCATTTCGTTACCCCAACTGACGTAGGAAAATCAGACATCTGCGTTACGCTGTCTGGCGTTGAAAGTTCACGAATGATTGTTGACAACTGCGTTTTCATTTAAGTGAAAAGTTTAAAAATTATGTGTATTATACTGTTGTAGCTATCTCACTCTCGATATATAAAATAAACTTGGCTTCATTTTAAAGAAACACGGATTTAATTTGCTGTTTTGTTTTACTTAGTGTATACAATGTAAATAAATTGTTTTTAGATTAGTGTGTTTTTGTTAATAAATTGTATTTATGTTATACATTTTTGGTATATGCTTATACTTTTAAATTTATCGTTGTTAGGTTAAGTTTAATTTTTTTTATTTGTCATTACTTGATAGTTTTTCGAAATGCACATAAGACGCAAATTTAATTTTTCGAAGAGAAGTAAAAGTTCTGGCTATTAAAGTAACTAGAAGATCCATTTGCAATTTTTGTGAGCACTTGGAGTATCAAATCCCCTCCAGCTGTGGGATAAATACAAGGGAGCTTCATCAGAAGACATGGCACTCACAATGACCTAATCATTAACAGACAAAAAACAGCTGCCGGGTAATCCTTTTGTACCAGTGCAAGTTAATAGTATGGGAATAGAGATTATATAGGTGTTAAACCACAGCCTGTAAGACATCCAAGGCAACCAGGCATCAATGAGAGGTGGTGTCAATTTGCTCGCAGTCAATTTTAGACAGCCACTGTCGGTTGTGATCAGACCCTCAGTTTTCATACATACATCAAAATTACTCCGCGGACGATGTCACGGGTTATAGCTAATTTATTATAAATTGTTTCAAATATTCCAATTTAGCTAAGCATTTGAAAAAATTAACTGTTTTATCACATCATTAATGTAAATTGAAGAATGAATACATTAGATAAATAGATAATAAATAAAAGCGTGACTGTTTTTTTCTTTCACCATACAAAACTTTCAATTTTATTTTTTCTTTGTATTAGTAATGAGATTTTTCAAAAAGCATGTTGATAATACAATAGTAGGATATATATATATTCTATAAATGTTTTTGAGTGCTTTCATATCAAAAAAATTTAAATACCAATGCAAAGTCAACGTTGATAATTAAAGTAAAATCTCAGGTTATCTTTTAATAAGCGGATAATGATGTGCTGATTACCTTTATAACAAATGACCTTTCTTCTTGTATGTCTGTTCTCCACAGTATCGTTAGAACGCTCAGTATTTCATTAGTAACACTTATTTTCTATACATTTTTGATCGTTATCATAGAGCGGTTAAATTTTGCATATTAATTATCTTTCCAAAGCAACCTAGCAACATTTAAAACTAAGTCCTAATAGAAATATAGTAAAATGTGAAACATATCTGAACAAAAATGCATGTTTCATAAAATCTTTCAACTTGACTTATGCGAACTCTCCCTTTACTCTTTAAAAAGAAAATTCTGATTCTCTTCCTTCATGTTGCAAATGAGAAAAAAAAGGAATGTTAAATATTAACGTTATCTTCAAATCATTCTTAACAATGCTGGAAGCTTAAATAATAGTAAAATTTTCTAATTCAGAACTTGAAATAAATATCGCTTAACCTTTTCTCAATGGGCTTGTCAAAAATGTAACATTTACGAATCTCTCCGCATAGCAGGGCGTGCCATCGATGTATTTCTGAAAATCGAACATATAGGACCTTGATGCATATATCCATTTCAAACTGAAACAATTTTTAATCGCCACTAGAGAGCTTATTGTGTTCATTACTTTTGAAATGCTTTTGTATCCTGACCATCAACTTACATTCAATTCGATTTTAGTATTTTACTCATCATCTGTTACGGGGGAGGGGAGAAAAAGTAATGTAAATGGAACTTGGCTGACCAACTTGGCACTTGAAAGAAACATTGGCGTTTCCCATTACCCTCTGAATTTATTATTACAAATCAATGGTGGTATTAACGGTTTTACCGTCAGCTCTGCTGTATTTTGCGCAGCAGGATACAATCGCGTACTTCTCTTTTTTTTTTTACTTGGTTTCGTTTTATTATCGGAAGAAAATGTGATTTGTTAGAGGAAGAATAAGCTCGTATTATGAATGAACTAATAATCTAAGAGGGCAGCAAAAAATGATGGCGTTGAGACTTAAATGTTCATGATTTTGTATTTCCCAAACAGAATTCGCAACACAAAATCCCCGTCTTGTGGGATAAATCCTTTCACATACACTCCATTTCGAGTGTGCGCCTAGGATAGAGGCCTCCCATCAAGAAAGAATTAAATCTGAATTTCCCTATTCGTAAACAAAGTTTTTCAATAATTTTTAAAAAAATTACAGCCTATAAAACAGCGACATAATTTTTTTCATTTACTCGTATATCATTTGAACTATGCTAGCCAAAGACAAAATTTTCTTTTGAAAGAAATGAGTACTATCTTTCTATATATTAATTTGAAAACGTAGTATACCAGTAATGAATTATTTTGCGCAGGAGCTGAAGGGCAAATATAATTAAAATGATCGCAATCAAAAATTGGGCTAAAAAACAATGAATACCAATTTTTAAAAGATTTTTGCGCACCTGAAATAGATTTAATTTAATGATAAATGGAAAAATATATAAAAAGGTTTCTTGAAGAATCAAATTTTATTAAATTCTTTTTTATAAAAACTAATGAAATTTATAAACGAATTAAATGCGCCATCAGCAACTAAGGCAAAACAATTAAATGAAACTAAGTCGTCAAATGTACCCAAAGGGGTTTTTCTTTCAAATAATTTATAATCCATTTGAATTATTGTACTTAAGAAAACAAGTTAACAAAACTTTTACAACAATTTCTTCAGATTCATGGAGTTTCAACATGCGCTTTCCAGATTTTCTGAAAAAAAATTTCTTTAGCAGTACATCCACTCGCTACCGTCATATATTGAAAATCCATTATTAAAGTGAAGAATTTTAGAATCTGAAAAGCAAAATCTCTCAGTTTAAAAAAATTAGGACCCGCTTTTCCATCACTAAAGCAAGCAGCTTATATGAACTACAATCATAATCAGAATGTATATTTCATGTTTTTTTTTTCTTAATCCTCCAAAAACCTAAAACGCTGAAATGAAGAACAAAAAACGTTTTTCAAATTTCAAAACATTTCCAGTATTTATAAGAAAATTCTTTATATATGGTTCAAATTTTAGCTCCAGATAGCCAGAAGTTGCTCGTGACCAGTATTTACAAATGTTTAACAAAGTCAAGTGAGTTTATTCCACTCACTGAAGTAAATTGCAATTCTAACAACAAAAGTTGTTTACCTGTTTGAATTCGCCTAGTGTTTAAAATGTCTTTTCTATGTAAAAATATTATTGGATATTATGTTTAAGCCTACAGTGATAGATTATTCAAAGATACAAAACATTATTTAGTGCCAGTGTAGATGTTATTATTGTCCTAGATGTATAAAAATTTCAATGACAATGAGTTCAATATTTCAGTAACTTTACATAGTTTACGCTTATTCTAATTTCAGATTTCTACAAAATCGTTTATTCATCTGATGAAATTGTTATTCGTCCGATCACTGTCTATCTTTTATTTAAATTGGAGATATTATATTAGGCAAATATTAAGTTCGTACAGCGCATAAATCAATTTTCAGCCATGCTAAAAGAATCACCTTGCCTTCATAAGTTTTAAGTGTGAAAAATTAGATTTTGAGATGTAACTTGCTTTAAATGCATACACCGTCGGTTAAAATTCTGGTGTTATAAAGTTCACTAATTTATAATGAAAAATACAATGGAAATATAAATGTAATGCTTCCATTGTATAAGAATTAAACGGTACCTATTTCTTGAGGTTGAGGTTTATGTACCACCATAATCCTTTTTAAGCACAATTATCAATTTTCGATTTGAAGCATATTTTGGCAACTTCTTGTAGCTAATGATGAATTCAAACTTAACAAAAGTATCAAATGCCAAATGTACTTTTAAGTCGCAATCTAATATTATGAAGATTGCTTGATTTGTGAAGCAACAGCTTTTGAAAAACCACTATTTAACAAAAATAGACCAAATATAGACAAAAATAGAATGTATATTTCTATTATATTACAAAAATATAATTCAGCAAATGTATGCTTACATCATTCGAAATTATTATGGATGCAACGAACTCATTCACTGCCAGCTATTAGATCAATGAGATTTCTCAGTTTTTTCACTTTTGTTTGCCACAGATTAAGTGTAGTTTTGCTACATAATAAAAAACCTTTAAAAAAAGACCGTAGAATAGTGACATATCGATAATCTCATACTTTTTTTACCAGAACAATTAGAAATCTTTATAACCATTTGTGATGAATAGTTTGATCAGTGTAGAAAAATTTTATATATTTATATAATAGCATTGTACTGAATTTTTGTCGCTGGGTATCATCAATACAAAATTTAAATTTTATACTTTAATACGAAGACCATAGAACCAGTGTACAAAAAAATTGAAATATTTAGTAAGCCAAATTGAAAGGAAAAACATTTTATTCCAAAACGCGCTTTGAGCATTTCTTTACTAACCTTCACATTGCAATGCACCTCACATCGTTCCCTTTCAATATGCTTAAGATTCTCATTTAAATATTCACATGCAATAATTTTATTGCATGTGATATGCCTCATTTAAATATTCACATGCAATAATTTTTTTGCATGTGATATGCCTCATTTAAATATGCCATTGCTATAATTTTATTCTGCACTCGAAAACTTTGTATTTTATGTTTTAAAAACTTCCAGGTTAATTTTTAATTCATCTGAAAATTTTAAGAATTCAAACAATGAAATGCATGTTTCAAGAAGTCCTTCGACTATTTTTGTATAATTCCAAATACGTAATAAATCTTATAGACACTTAGAGGGCTATCAAATAAATATTTCTCCGATTCAATGATAACTTTGAAGTTCGCCCAAATTCCAACAGATTAGAATAGACTGTTCACGGTTGATCATTGCATGCTCATATTTCGTTATCTTTAAAAGGAATTCAAAACAAAGCCAAATATATTCTAACAAAGCTCTTTAATGAAAAAAATCAGTTAATTATTTAAATGAATTCTACAAAACTCTGGAATTATTTCAACAAAATACCACGTCTATTTTTTAAAATCCAACTTCAAGTCTATGAAAATTATCTTGGAATTATATACACAAAAATGCTTATTCCACTTTTCCAAAGCATTCAGTTAAAATCTTTACACAGTGGGGTTTTTTTTGCATTTTTATACTTTAATACGTTTACTTAAGTTACTTGGGTATTTCGATCTTTTCCAGCTACAAATTTTATTTTTCCAAATCCCCCACCCTTCAAGTTTTTAAGGGGAGGTATGTAGTCAGAGATCTTTAATTCACAGATTATTTTTTAATCACAAGCAAATTTCGCAAATGAACAACTCTAATAAAAGACTAATAAATTCGCATGTAACTTAACTATGGCATCATAACAAAGGTTTTAGAAAATCAGCATGTAAAGGATTCAAATTTTCTGTCATCAAGCGACCAAATTTATGTACTTCATTTGAATATTTATTATGATCATATATCATGTCATATTCATATATTCTTAATTTTAGATAGAAATCGGTGCAAGCAAGTTAAAGGTTTGTAGAATGCATGACTTTCGAGACGTACTGGAAGACTATAAATTTCGTACTGCATTCTCTATATATCTGGCAGTGAATGAGTTAAAAATGTTTTGAAGTTCTGATCTATGATTGTAGTTCAACATCATTTTAGATGTATATCGTTCAAATTTCTATCTTTGTGCGATATTTAATTTTCATCCCTTAAAACCTAGTAAATCATGTTACAAAAGCAGCTTGATTGACCAACACTATGCGATCGGTGCGTCCCTTCTTGACGAATGTCAAGTCGAATGAAACCCTCCGACGACACGAGAAAAGCGGAGGAGCGAAACAAGTGCGATCGTGACATTGATTAGAGGGAGAATTTTTCTTACACTTACTCATATGCAGTTAAGTCACTGCATTAAAACACTCATATTTGCATTACATACATTTTAAAATGAGATTCCGTAAACACATATCAACACTCAAAACTGAAAAGTAAAAAAAACCCTTTGCCTTCCGATGGCCACTTGACATAAGTTTAGCTGTAAGACATAAGGATTTCAAATTTTCGAAAAAAATTACGTATCAAATAAATTTTTGAATAACAATGTATTTACAATCATTTATGAATTCTGACGTTCCCTCAACTAATCTTTGAACAGATTGTGAATGTATATGAACTTGCATATTATGTTGCCCAGGTTGTGTCTGAACATATGCTCACGCGATTTGAATTTCTTGACCTTTACAATAATTTATATGCATTTAAGTATTTTCTCGTGTGATTACCTATTATCTCATAGAAATGGTTTCTAATTTTTCGCCATAACTCATAATATATTAACTGCTAACTATTACTCTACTATATTAACTCACTCCAGTCAATTGTGAAAAAAATCAGCATACCTTTTAGATACGGCGGTAAATTACCCCATTTCAGATTCACCCATTCATTAATGTGATAAAAAATCACACTTCCTGTTGAATAATATTTGCCAATCAGTAGCTATGCATTATACCCCCTTCAATATACTCAATGAAGCAATTGTGTAACTAAGTCATATTAACTCTCTCATAGCTCATCTAAGGAGAATATTTAATCATCAAATAGGTTTATCTTATACTTAATCACACTCTGTTGAAATGAAAGAAACATAATAATTCCATAAGAAATTGAAAGAAATCGTTGCAAGCAGGTATCGTTTCAAGGTCCTTCATTCTTTTCAAGGGATATTCCAAATTTTTCTTACAATTTAAAGCGTATTGATAATAAAATAATAAGTAAAAAATAATTTCCTTCTCCGTAACAGACATCAAGGCGAGCAAAATAACAAATTTCAAAGCATACAAATACATATTAAATATATTTCTGTTACTGTGACTTGGAAGTTGTACTGGCGTTATTTTAACAAAGCCTGAACTGTGTTGTTCAAGGTGTTTCAAAATAGTTTGGTTATTCACTATTTAAAATGAATGGGTTCAAATTCTGCTTGTTATTAATTTAATTTACTTTAGTGCATGCTAACTAACTTTTGAAAAAAACAGCTATAAAAGGATCAATGCTGGGAGATAAAAATTAAAAAATGTATTACATTTAGATTATAAAACATGGAAATCCTTTTTTATACTATAGTTAACGATTTAAAAGACATTTATAAATTGACTGCTCAGCCAGAATTTTTACTACTATATAATTTTTGCATTTTCACCTTCAAAATACAATATTTATTTATTAATAAGAGGAGTAAAATCAGATGAAAATTATTGAATTTAAAACTTGTCTTTTTGAATTTTTTGGAGGCAGATGGTTCTTTTTTCTCCATTTTAAAATTCGAGACTATTTTCAGAATTTGTTTTTCGAATGAAAAGCAAGTCACAAGAAGTTCAATTACTGGGATTTCTGGAGCTCTTAAATACGCTTCTTCAATTAGTTAATTAGATTTCATTCTTGTTTAAGATTACATTACAATTCAATTAATATTTTAGATGACTTGAGCCGATGTATTTTTATGGAAATATACTTCCAACTTTCCAATTTATAAATTAAATTTTTCGATGAAAAAAAAGGATAGTTAATGAGCAGTATTTACTTATAAGAACAATAAGAATTAAGCTACTAACGTTCTATTAAATTTAATGAATTGTTTGTGATAAATGACTGTTTCCTGACCCCACTGTGTGTACTTTCAATCATGAAAATTTCTGAAAGTCAGCATGGGAACTCAAGGCAACTGTCATTTTTCATGTGAAATTTTTTAAAACATTAGAATTGATTAAAATCCCTAAATGGCAAATTAAAATATTTTAGTTCAGATACAAAATTTTACATTTCCTAAGCACACAAATCCATTCTATTTTAGGGTAGAATTGTATCTCATAGCCGCAATTTCTCCAATCATAATCCTATACTCTAATAAACATCCACATGCTGCAACTATATTCAGTTCTTCGCCATTTATGTTCTTAATGTGTTAACTGAGTATGATATCAATCTCAAATTCAGACCTGACCAAAGATGTACTAAAGTTCGCAATTTGTTCCTATATCAAATCGAAACCTATCAATTTTAACACTTTTATTTATCAATGGTTCAAAAACTCATTGCCAAGACATTTTTTTAATTTAGCTTCACAAAAATTTAATGTTTCTATGTTTGCTTAGTGCGGAATATAATATCTACATTATAACGAGTGTGACTGAGCAGGAAAGTTAGCATTTGTAAAAGGTAAGACGCAATTCATTCTTTATTTAAAGTGTACTAATGTAGAATTTGCTTTTTATTCGTGGATTTTGTTACCCGTCTTCTGCTTGAACCATAAACCAGGTTTCCGAACTAATATTCAGATAATTTTATTACATTAACATCCATTGTTTCCAACTTTTTTTGGATATAATTAAGCTTCTGAATTCTATTTTTGACTTATTTTTCAGTCTGAGCAATGACCAATCCAAAAAACTCTTTAAAGAGGGAGAAATAGAGCTCAGGAATAACTTTAAACAGATTTTAGAAATCGGTTCTGATTTGCTGTCTAAGTACAGTGTAATTTTAACGATTTTGCAAAGCCTGAAATATCAAATTTGAATCCTTTAAAAACGACCCAAGTATAGAATTCAAAGTGCCTCTCTTTAGATTTTTGGATTTTACTGTCACAAGAGCCATGATGTTGACTATGCTACGCCAAACTATATTTTTGGATCTCTTTAAAAGAACCCCATTCTTTAATCAATTATCTAAAACTTAATTTAAAATTAATGAGAATGGATTAAACTCATACTGAAAATCAAAAACGGCAAACTTTTACAAAACAAATTCTCTTTTGACGAAAAATAATTATATAACTTGGATATTCCTCACTACTGAGGTAAAAAGAAAAATTCGAAAAGTTTAAGTCACGGATGCAGTATCTTTAGAAATAAGAGTTAAAAATAAATATAAATTAATTTAGACGATTAGATTTGGTTTCAAATGATACTTTATGAAAAGTATCAAATGATGCTTTTAAATATTATCATGGTAAATAATAACTGGTACCGTATAGGATGCCTCATATCATAGTGACCATAGAAATGCAAAGAGCATTAAAAT
>JAPMOQ010006042.1:0-10760 GCA_026543055.1 Argiope trifasciata
TATCAACATATTTTGCTCAAAATTTGATAGAAATCTGCACATTTGGTCATAAACCTGTATACCATATTTCATCCGTCTAGTTCAAAACAATTTTACATTATTGCAACAATGCCAAAAAGTGGTTTTTCAAACTCAGGATGGTCTAAAACGTGGAAATTTGTCATAATCTTGAATTCGAATTTTTTACTGTATATTCTCTATATTTTATATACACGAATGTAAAAATAGAAGAATTAGAGAAAAGAATCTAAATTTAGCTTGTGATGTTTTTACTACAATTGTAATTCCAAATCAAATTTCAGGTTTAATATGTGCAGAAAAAAGATTCCAAAACGTATATTCGGTTTCCTTTATTATACTGACATAATAATAAAGGCGATATAATGTTTATATTATTATATAAACATAATAATAAAGGCCTTTGGCGATCAGCTGGTTCACCATGAGTAATGCGATTTTAAATTTTCAATTAAGTCACATATTCATTAGCCTTGAACTAATTCCGGGCATTGATTGGCCTGAAATTAAAAATGTTTTTTTCCGTGATGTAGCCAAAATATTAAATATATATTTTTAAAGAACGCGAAAAAGGAAAAAAATATTGAATAAATGATTTAGATGTTGCAAACGATTATAAAAACCTTGGCTTTGCATTTATTTTTTTTATAAACTATCACATTTTATAATGAAAAAAAATTATTGAATTAATGATACAGATATTGCAAACGATAATAGAAATATACCATTAAGTCGGGATTCCAATGCATATCCTGTCTAAATTCGATCAGGTTTATCATAAATAAAAAAGATTTGTTGAATAAATAATTTAGATACTGGCAAACGATTATAGAAACCTTTGCTTTGCATTTATTTTTTTAGAAAATATCACATTTTATGTTTCTTTTATTTTATCCAGTCACATACTGGAAGTTACATTTCTTTAGACTTGATTTACGATGATAGTTTTTATTATTATTATTTGAACTTCCGTAATTGTTTTATTTTATTTTATCCAGTCACGTGCTCACAAAAACATGGTCAAAATATTTCTTTAAAAATAGAGGCTTTAGTTATACATTAAAACACCGATACCGTTAGAAAGCTAATTTTTTAATCTTTAAATTGATGTAAAAATCATGTCTATGCGATAATATTTTCGGAAGTTATAGCGGAAAAACGTCAAAATTTCACTTAAATTTTAATTAGTTCAAATTCTAATTAAAAATTCGAAAAAAGGGCTCCGAGTTGCACATTCCCGACCTGCAAGGCATGCATGTACCAAATTTGGTAGCTATAGGTCCAACGGTCTGGCCTGTAGAGCGCCAATACACACACACACACATTGAGCTTTATTATAAGTATAAAAGAAACATAAAATTCTCATGTACAGGACCTGCTCTTAGTACTACAATTTTTCTAATGTGAGGCTAAAGAGAAGAGATAACATTTTTATTGATTTTAGGCGACAGAACTTCGCCAGGACATCTCCGCCTAGTTTTTGTTCATTGACAAAACTCTCCTTTTCTATTCAATGAGGCGATGCTCTTCTCAAATCAATGGGTCTCTATCCTTGAGTGTAAAAGAAGCCGTTATTGCTTCTCGGAAACATGCCAACTCTTGGCTGCTGCCTGGATTGCAATCACATTAGCAATCTCATTTCGGATTGAATTACCCTTTCATGGCGATTATTTCTCCCTTTCCACTATCAGTCGGTCGACCCTTGAGAAATGAAACCTCGAGTGTATGATTACTTCAGCGAAGAGAAAATAATTTGAGAGGAATTCTGAAACTTCTAGCCGTTCACCAACAATTTTCGTCTGAAAAGGAAATGCGTTGCACGATTTTTTTCCCCCGATACTCTGCGAAGATTTGAATTGTAAAAAGTATATTTTTTTTTTGTAATTTTATTTCAAATGGTTTTTCAAAAAAAAAAATACTTTGCTAAAAATGAAATGAAAAATTTCTTTTTTTTATAGTTTTAATAATATATTGAAGAAAACTGAGGCAAGCAAAAATGCGACTCGAATGATCTCGTCTACTAGATCTAATATATTTTCAGATATTGAAAATTTTATCACATATTAATACTAGCAGTCTCCGACGTCCTCTCACATATTAATTATGTTAATTTAATAATATCAGCCAACTTTGATGAGCCATAATTTATCACATCAATAAAAATACTATTATAGATCATGTATACACAGAGCCGCTTTGGACTGGTGATAAGGTCTCGATTCGTGAGTCGTAAAATTTTATGTTCGTGACTCGATTTCACCGAAGAACCGTCGTGTGAGAGGGTTTGCTGCACGTTAAGTACGTCATGTCAAACGTCCTCCCGCTGGTTTGGTGTGATGTGGTGTGGAGAGGGGGAGTGCAAGCTCGAGTGTCGTCCTTGTCATCTGACCGCTGTTCAAAATTACAAGATCCGTCTCAAAGTAGTCCTAATATTACTTTAAAACAGAAAGTTGATGCAACTAAACTTAACATATATGCACAATAAATGTAGGACGTTCTGATTGGTCTGCTATGTGTTGAAAGCTCGAATAAAATTGGTGAAGTCGGTTTATTTATTAAAGCTTTGATATTTGCCAAGATTTTCGTTTCGCCGCATTGCTCGAAATTCGGGATATAGATGGGAGTTGAGCTTTGACGTCATAAGATTTCAAATGAAATAAAAACTGCTGAAATTGTTATAATTTTTTTAGTTTGAGGTGGGGGGTATCTAAGTTTTCCCTTAGAAAATTTACTGTGAAATAGCGACTTTCAGCTTGCTTTAGAGGATTAGGTTGATGGGGAAGTACTGATTATATATCAAGACCTCTGAACTTTTGCAAGTTTACATGAAATAAAAATTGATATAATATCAATTTATTATAATTTACATTTTATTTAACAAAGTCATAATTTGTGAAAGAGAAAACATTCGATAAAATGGCGTCTATTTGCTTACATCTTAATAAAAGAGCAAAGAAGCAAAAAAATTTCTTTCAGCGATTTTAGTATGAGATTTTGATAGGGCTTTCTTTGCCAACTAGGCAAGGGAATCTTGGGTATCTTTTCAGAAGAATGAGCAAATGTTAAGGTTTTTTATCTCTTCTATCCTGCTGTAGGAATCACGGTGTCAGCACATGTCATTTTGTCAAGCAACCATGAGAAATGATTAAATAAAACGATAGAAAATGAGATACCATTTTAGATGAAATTAATATTGACTAATTTACGATTAACATTAGGAAATTAATTAATATTACATTTCAATAAAAAATAACATTACACATATACATATGTATATACCTTCCTTTGCAATTTTTATATTTTTATCGAATATATAAGAATGACTAGATTTTTTAGGAATAAATAAATGAAGTTTGCTTTCATTTTCTCGAATTTATTTTGAAAAAGAATCATTATCAGTGAAATAAATTGAGAAGAAATAAAACAGAGTCTTGAATAACTGAAATCTTTAGAATGGGATTAAATTGTTCATTGTATTTTGCTTATCAGTTGTTCCATTTATTTAAAAATGTTTATATTTTTAATTATAAATATAATATATGATGAAATACTTAAATTTAGATTAAAAATTAAATTTTCATTAATTCTACTGTTTAAACTTTAAAAAAAGTCTTAAATTTTAAATATGCTATAAGGACTAAGGTATAAAATTAATTTAAAAATCAAGGTTATAAATGATGAGTATTATGAGTAAAAATAATATTTATATTAATACATGTTCAAAACTTATATGATTATTAATACATGTTCAAAACTTATATGCATTAATAAGGTATATTTAATACAAACTGATGAAAAGCAATCAGTTATTGTATATAATAAGTGCAAACGGATCAAGTACAATTGAGTATTTATATCAATCTATACTTGACACAGCATACTTATTTCAGAATTTTTCCTTGAAGTACACTGATGGGAAAAAAAATCCCAACACTAGAAAGGAGCTGTGATAGATAAACGAAATTTGGTAGTCGTGTTTATACATCCGAAAGATGACGTCGATTCAAATTTCGAGCTACGCGCGTAAGTGTGGCGCTAGTAACAACACTATGAACATGCAAATGAGGTTTGCTTTAAATAAGCGCTGTAAGGTTCGTGATCGTTATTTAAAGTTGAGATTTGACGTAGTGGGTTCATGTTAGTCAAGGATGCCTCTGAGAAGACGAAGAAGCCATTATCAACAGCTCATTGAGTTTGAACGAGGTCGTGTTGTAGGGCTACGAGAAGGTGGTTTTTCTTTCCGCAATATTGCTGAAAGACTTGGCAGGAATGTATCCACTGTGCATGAGTATTGGCGAAAGTGGCCAAGGGAAGGTACTGTCTCAAGAAGACCAGGTTCAGGGCGGCCACGTGGTACTACTGAGAGGGAAGACCGTCGTATTCGGCGTATGGCTGTGGCCAATCATGCTGCGTCTGCAGCTGAAATTCGAGCTGCAGTTGGCACTACAGTGACACAAAGAACTGTTACAAATCGGTTACTTCAAGGGCAGCTCCGAGCCAGACGCCCTGTACAGTGCATTCCACTGTTTGCGACGTGAGTGGTGTCAAGCTAGAGCTCATAGGAAGACGGAGTGGAGATATGTTGTGTTTTCTGATGAAAGCCGGTTCTGCCTTGGTCGCAGTGATAGCCGTTTGTTGGTTAGAAGGAGGCCAGGTGAACGCCTGCTAGTGACCTGTCTACGGCCTTGACACACAGGGCCTACTCCTGGAGTTATGGTTTGGGGAGCAATTTCGTATGACAGCAGGAGTACTCTCGTGGCAAATTTGCACGTCAGTCTAGTGATACAACCTGTTGAGCTTCCATTCATGAACAGCATTCAAGGGGGTGTTTTCCAACAGGATAACGCTCACCCTCATACCGCTGTTGTAACCCAACATGCTCTACAGAGTGTCGACATGTTGCCTCGGCCTGCTAAATCATCAGAATTTTCTCCAATCGAGCACGTATGGGACATCATTGGACGACAACTCCAGCGTCATCCACAACCAGCATTCACCGTCCCTGCATTGACCACCCAAGTGCAACAGGCATGGAACTCCATCCCACAAACTGATATCCGACACCTGTACGACACAATGCATGCACGCTTGCATGCTTGCATTCAAAATTCTGGCGGTTACACCGGTTACTAATGTACCAACATTTCACATTTGAAATGGCTCTTCTCGCCAATGGCTCTACCTGTGATCTTGAAACTTTAATCGATTAAATATGTTACCTAGACAAATATATTTCTAAAATTTCCTTACTGTGCAATAATTTTTTCTTGGTGTTGGGATTTTTTTCCCATCAGTGTATTTTATTGCAGTCCATTATGTCTTTAAATAAAAAGAAAATAGCTACTTACATTTTTCATCTTTACACGCTTATATTAGAATAATTTAGCTCCAATATATATATAATTTGTTTTTATTAATTCATCAACTGTTGAATGTTTCTGAAATCAGGATATTGTTATCAAGGTCGTGTTATTGTTATCATGATATTGTTAAGTGAATAAATAGAGACTGATTCGGAAGATTTTAGACAGAAAAAAGCGGCATATAACAGAAGCTTTGAGTCTTATTGCGAAGTACTTTATTATCATAACACTCTAACCTCGGGCCACATCAGAAATGAGGATGAAAAGTAATGAATCCGGTATGGTGATTGGCTCTCTCTACCGGAGTAAGTACAGAAATGGCGGAAGTCAGATGCCTCTTATTGTTGACGGAACATACTTCTCACTGGAAGGGTTATACCGTGGTCAGTGATAGCCCTTAAGGTGGGTTCACACGAGGCTTTTTATTGTCCGCAATAGAAGATCACGCCTACTTTTGGAAAATCACGTGACCACAACGGGACAATGGCAAATGATTGTCCCGTCGGGCCAAACGTTGTCCTCGTTGTCTCAAGTGTTCACACGGGGACAATGCCGGGACAACAGCAGAGAGACAATGTTTGCGGCCAATAAAAAGCCTCGTGTGAACCCACCTTTAGGATTCAACCATAGTTCTCACCAGCGTTGCTGTTTCAACGGTTAGGTCAATCAGATTTTTCCGTGTCTCGGGGAAGGGGACGTCAGAATAGCCGGTTGAGGTTTAATATTATAATAGCTACGAATAAATAGGAACTGTTATGATAAACGTACTAAGGAAGCTTTATAAAATTAATTAGAAAGTAGAAACTTTCTGATGAAAGCTACGATAGTGGCATTCTCTTAATTAAAAAATTTGAAATAATCTACTCTATTTCAAGAATTTCTCTTTATTGATACTCGACAGTATTTCACTCGGTATAATTAATGCATTGAAAATTCTTACAGGTATAAGAATAGTAGACCAGTAATTGAGAGTTCGGATTCGAACATCCTGATAGCCGGCAGGACCCTCCTCATTGAGAATGCTCAAGAAGATGATGCAGGGCAGTACATGTGCAGTGTTGACACTGCCTTTGTCACTGGTTACACGGAAATAGGAAGGATTTTTCACCTGAATAGTAAGTCCTTTTTCTTTTTTTCTCTTTCAATTGGAAGAGCATGATAGATTACAAAAATTAAATGAATTCATTCGATTCTAACAGCATTTGACGACCATCTAGCTAATTTGGAAAATTAGCAATTTCAATTAAATTTTTATGCATAACTTGTTGTTCATGAGTTCTTCGAAAAAATATTGTTTATTATATGTATGTGAAAATTCCTAACTGAGTTGAGTCCCGTGACATCACAATGCCAGTAAAAATGCATCTTCTATTGCAGTATCGCAACTTCAGTTTATTATTCCCCACATCAATTACGTAAATATCAAAAAGAATCATTTTTTTCTGAGTTCCAAGAATGGAGGAAAATCGCACTATTTGCTGAAACAATAACAAAAAAAAATGGCTTGAATTTTTTTTTTGCAATGAAATTTTTTTATTAAAAACTATGTATAAACAATATTATTTTAATTCTGAAATTCAGGAAATTTTATATTTAAGAAGGCAAAAGAATTTCATTTTGTCCAATGATATTTTCAAAATTTATTACGGGAAGAGGACAAGACATCGCCTATTTTTTAATCAACTAAAATTCTCACACAAATTTTTAAAAAAGGTTCCAATAAGCATATTCTCCCCTCTGCCCAATCATTTAACACAAAATAAAACTTCCTTTCTCCCACCATATTAAATTTTCGCCCTTTTTTTAAAAAAAGATACCAATATAACGCCATTTGATATTGTAGAATATCATTTCCAAAATAAACTTCCTCTTTAGTTGGCAAATTCGGACTCATAAAAAAATTCTTACTGGTATTCTTCGATGGTTAAGTTTTTCTCGATTGAGCTCAATTTTTCAAAACATTATATAAATATAGATAAAAAAAAATTTGCAAGTAATTTTCTTTTCTAAATAATCCGTAATAAACTGAAATTCTAGAAGTTTTATTCGAATTTTTTAAAAATAAAATATTTTTTCAAATTTGTACTTCTCCGTATACTTAAAATTGAAAAAAGTACAGTAATCGTCTAAAAATTCGAAGTCGAGATGTTCTATGTTTCAGCTCTCCCTGATTTCGAAAAACACATTTTTTGACATTATGTCTGTCTCTGCGAATATAAATAAGAAGCACGGTGTGATAGAAGACTGAAATTTAGTATATAGAGTCATGAACAATTTTGTAAATTTTTATCCAATTTTGAGAAAACTATTCAGAAAAGATCTGTCTGTCCCACTATCTGAACATTAGTACATGCAACTTAATTTCAAAACATAGCTAGAGAGAAAGAAACTAATTTAAAATATAAAGTGTGAATAGCTCAAAATTTTGGTGTCAAATCTGTCTAGGGCAGTGATTCCCAAAGTGGTCTATATCGACCCCTAGGGGTCTATGACAACCTGCAAGGGGTCTACGTCAGCGAAAAAAAAATTTGGGGGTCCATGAAATGAAAATGGGGATCCAAGATAGTAAATCTCAACACATACACTGATAGTACCTATTTACTCAGAACTAAGTACAAACGAAGAACTTAAGGTTCAGTTTAAAAACGGACATCAGTAATTCTGGCTTCTTTGCAACATACCCGTTACTTATCCCGTATTATGGAATATAGCGAGGAAATTTTTAATCTTCTTTCCATCGTCAAACCTAGTGGAAAAGGGGTTTAGCGCTGTTACTAATCTCTTAACGAATAAAAGAAACAGACTGGACATCATTAGCCGAGGGGATTTAAGATTAACCCTCACAAAATTGACGCCAAATGTTGATAATTTATTGTTAAAGCATCAGGCTCATCCTTCTCATTAAAAATATTGACTTTTTGCTTATGTTAGTTTATTTCATGTTACATAGATTTTACATAACAGATACGAAATTTTATTTTGAGTAGTATAAATTTAAATTCAATTAATAAATGTATAAATTAACATGTGTTTTTACTTTAAGTTTTTAACAGTAAACTTCACTACAGTTAGAAATTTACAGGAAATCAATATCAGGTAAGTAGGGGGTCTATTCAATACGGAAAAACATGGCAAGGGGTCTACGACACAAAAAAGTTTGGGAAACTCTGGTCTAGGGAATGATACTGTGTCGATCTGTCCTTTCATAAACATACAAACGCGATAATTCAAGAACGTAATTATGTAAGTATATCAAATTTGGTATGGGATTTTGTGACGCATTTTTTTTCACTCGGTAAATTCCGTGACTGCAAATGCACGTCTTTGTCAGATTTTGGTTTCAATCGGGTGAAAAAAATTAATGTGAAATATTTATTCTAATTTTGGGTATTATTAATGCATTCCAGGAATGAATGGCTAAAGATCAGGAAAAAGTTTTACTAAGAATGCTAAATTCATGCAGAAGATCAATATTTTGTAATTGTTCTTTTCCAATGCCATATAAAATCCCATTCCAACGGCCTGTACGCATCTGGAGATAGACCCACTTTCCCTTCACTTATGGTTTTCCGGGGTTCTTTGATGTCTTTTCAGTTTACTGACAATTTTTGGGAAACTCCGTTCCATTATTGAACATCCACTAGTGAGGATGATCATAAAATTGGTCAGTTGGTAGATTTATGACCAAATCCGCAAGGTCTAGGACGCCGGAGGAACGCGGCTTAAGACCTTCTTACCTTATTCAAGATTTAAACTTGTAGGCAGGATGAGAGGGAAAATACCTTTATTAGAGAGCATGCCAGACGGGTTTTAAAGGATCGTCGGTGCTGTGAAGGGGAAAAAAAAAAAACGATTCGCTGAACGAGCGATGTATTGCAAAATGAGTGACCAAGTTACATTTTGATGTCAGAATGTTTCATCATGTCCTTATTTCGGCAATCAACCTGTGTTTAACGCTTGTACCTGCAAAATACTGCAAGAATTGAAATGCGATTTTAATTGTGGCAAATAAAGTCTATCCTTAAAAAATTTTGTTGAAAATACAGGAATCCAAAGTTTACAAAGAATATAGAGAATTAATAAAATTCATTTCGGGCAAAGAATTATTTTTTCGGAATGATAAGAAGGAATAAGAAAAAAAAACCTCTGTTGTTATTTTATAAATGCACTTACGTTTATTTATTTATAATAAAGGTTCCATTTTTTACATTTATTTATAAATAAAGGGTTTTTACATTTGTTTTAAATAAAGTATTTTTACATTTATTTATAAATAAAGGGAATTTTCACATTATTTTTTTTTCAATGCTTTTCAAATCAATGCGCTATTTTTTTAAAACTGTAATATGCTTACAGAAATTTTTGAAATATAATTTGGAAATACTTCAAAGTAAATGTGTTTTTTTTTTCTTTGAAAAAGAAACGGATTTTTTTAGTCCATTTGTAAAATTGGTATAGATTTTGATTTTCGATAGAACATAACAATTTTCCGCTTGTTAATCATCCTGATTCGAATAATAAAATTATTCTAAACAAGATTCTGTTAACACAATTTTTTCAGATCAAAATTTTTCACTCAGAACATAATAGCAGCGTATGAAGCGTGACGAAATGCCCCTTAATCAATCAAAATGTTTTTTTTTCTGTTGAAACTGACCATTGCATTAAAGAGGCAGGGATTACTTTAGCATTGTGATAAGCTATTATCTACGCATAAGCGGTCAACCGTTTAAATCTGACAGAATAAGCAAACGAATGCTCCCTTTGACCAGCTGTCTTATTGTGTGTTCTTTTGAATATTCTAATTCGTATTCTAAAGAGAAAAGTCTTCATTTACTTTGCATTCCAAATTAGATAAAATTTAATGTTGCTTTAATTTCTAACAAAGAAAGTACCTTCTAGCATAGGAAGTATTGAAAAAAAAAGTCAAGTCAGGAAAAAAAAAAAACTACTGATAAATCAGTCCATCAGTTTGTGTATTCAGTAATTCAACAAAACAACTAGCTAGGCAACAGAAATTGATTAATTTTTAATTAGAATTTTTTTCCTCAAATCTTTAGTAAAAAAAATACCTCCTTGCATTGGAAGTATTGAAATATTTAAAAATAATTTTCAAGTCAGAGGAAAAAAAATTCTAGAAATAGGTCATTTTGTCTCTTGTTCATTATTTAGTTTGCGTATACAATGATTGAAAAAATCAACTACCTTTAGTAATGAAATTGAGAAATTTCTATTTTGTAGAAGATTTTTTTAATTTGCCATAAAAGAAGTGCTGAAATCTTAAAAAAAGACACTTTTTCAAATAGGGAAAAATATTCTAGAAATAAATAATTTTGTTTGTCCATCCAACAGCGTAACTAAACAAAACAGCTAGTTAAA
>JAPMOQ010006045.1:0-38299 GCA_026543055.1 Argiope trifasciata
CGACATTTTGATCTTTATTCTAATCTTAGAGGATTCAGATGTTGCATTTAACGAGTGGAGCATATGTGAGACTGCATTTTAATGTTAAATTTTAAATAGTTGATTCGAGTTTTCTATATAGTTTATTAACATTAATTTAATAAAGTTGGTATATCAGAAGAAAGATAGATATTGTATATGTTGCTAAAAAGCTTATATTTAGCTACTACACTCGAAGGTAATTTTCTTTGAGACCAATTTCCCAATCTCTTGAGTTACTTTAAATTTCTATTCCTGGAATAAAATTAAGATTCCTATCTGCAGTTTATTGAAAGCTAAATGGCATTCACTCAGCTATTTATTGGAAGAAGTGGAAAATAAAATAAAATTACATATAATAAAGTAATTAAAAAGTATTTCTGATATTAATTATTGACATGTATTTGTTACAATTTCAAAATAAATAAATAAATTTAGATAAGTAAAAATAAATGTTATAATGTTATATATATATAATATAAATGTAATATGTAAACAAATTTTGAATGTGTAAATATGTATTAAAATTTAGAATATATAAATATGTATTAAAATTTATAATTTCCTAATTTTTTTAAAAGATTGCTCTCAGCCCCTTGCTTACCAGACGGCGTTCTCTAGCGCACACGCAAATCCCAGATTTCTGGGGATACTGATATTAACGTTACGATGCTGTTGGGTTTGCTACAATGTTGAAAAAAAAAAAACTAAAATGACAATACACTCATGTAATGTATGTAAAAAAGCTTTTTGTTCCAAGGAACATTTCGAGAAATTTCACAAAGATTTGTAATTTTAATTTTCCTATTTTTTCAAATTTTTGTAGCACAGACATTTTGCACCCCCCCCCCCCCCCCTCCTCTTTCCCCCCCTCCGTCACCCGCAAACAAAATGAATCCAAAATGTTTTTATACAGTCCCAATAAAAGAAAATCTACCTTCTGATGTTTTTTGTGCTGGTTACTTTGGTTGTACACCTAAAGAAGCCATGTATCCACATGAGGTTACAAAGGGATTTTGCCTTATACATAGCATGTATCCACTAGGGGATACATATCACGGAAGGGGTTAAAACACAGAAATATTAAATTGCATCTAAGTATTTTGGACTTTAAAAAAATCTCGATATTTTAGATATTAGTATGAATGCAGTATAGGAATTTTCATTACAGGTGAGTACATGGAACATTTCTTTAATTTAGTTTAATATCATTTTCTCTTACACACACACACTGATTGTAAAGGTGATTCTATGCTTAGACTAAAGATGGCATAAGGCAGTTTTATAGACTTTCTTCTTTATTCCTCTGTAATCAACATCATGCATTAAAAGAAGTTCAATTTCAAAATTATTCTTCTTCCACTGGAAGATGTATCAATTATGAGAAAGAAGATCACTATAAAAGTTGGTTCGCCACCTTATTGGGCATAGAATTATTGGGTATAGACTTCCCAAGAGAAATATTCCACGAGAAAATGAGTTGTATCATGATCGGTGATGACTCTTTAAGACTCTTAAGACTTAAAAAGGGTTGTGACGAATCCGGTTGCGAAATTTATGCTTGAGCCTCAGGCCAGGTCGTAATAATCAAGTTATAATTAAGATGCCTTTTTAAAAAATGATAAAAAATCTTATTTCGGGTGAAAGAAGATGGTTCTATGCAACCCATTTGCAACAATTAAAAATTCATCAATGAGAATTATTTGAAAGAGTCAATTGGATAAGACAATGGTATTTAATTTGAAAAGTTTGCTTACTTATTATTTGATGAAGAATACAAAGTTCTTCATGTTTCCAAAGTATCTGGAACCAAACGGAACACGTGTGCTATATTTCAAACGCATCTTGATAAAAAATTCGATGAAATTAAGTCCAAAAATTCTTTTTTATTAAGATGGTGAGAGAAAATAATGGATCTTCTCACACTATAATCTCAATATTGTAGATATATAAGTAAGGCAATGCTTATTATCAACCTGAATAAAGTTAATGTTGATCGTATAAATTCTCATAGTTCTTGATTTTCATTAAAAAACTTGTGACAAATCTAACCGATTCCTTACATATCATAAATTAAAATACGAATTACTTAAATAACGGATTTTGAAAATTTAAAATGGATAAATTCATTTACTCTACATTAAAAACTTAAAATTAAGGATAGAAATGACCTGGTCGTTTAAAAGTTAAAAATTAAAGCTAAAAATTAAATGAATGATTAAAAACTGAAAATTGAAGCTAGAAATGCCCTGAACATTTACAAATTGAAAACTAAAGCTAAAAATGATCTGAACGTTTAAAAATTGAAAATTAATGCTAAAAATGATCTGAACATTTTAAACTGAAACTTTAGCTTAACTTTAAAACTGAAAACTAAAGCTAAAAATGTCCTGAACGTTTAAAAAATAAAATTCAAACCTACAAAAATTTTAAACGTAAAAAACTAAAAATTAAAGCAGACAATGTACAGTATATTAAAATTAAATATGCACTTTATATTTATAGACTTTTTTTTTAAGTTAGCAAATACTTTTCAACAAAGTAAAAAAGTGAAAATAGTGCTAATTTACAATACTTACAAGGGAACAAGAAATTACAGGCACATGTACAACTCTCAATTGCTTATTGACATGCATTTAGAGAAACTTGTATCTCTGTTTCCCAAATCTAATGCCCATGCAGTGATGCGCATCACTCAAAGAAAAAAAAAACGAAGTTATTAATGGCAATAAAATGGCCCATTTTCAGGATCCATTCTCAGTAAAGACCATTTGGGATTCTCAGAAAAGATAACTTGGGGAGAATAGTTTACGGGCAAACGGATATATTCAGAATTGGGAAACAATCTAGAGAAAAAAGAACGCAAAACAAATATTCTCTTATCCACAAGAGAATATTTGTTTTGTATTCTTTTTGGAATAATGGTAGAAATTAAGAGAAAGCATCAATAGGTCGTGACTGCAAAGTCCTCCAAGTTCCCATAACAAACGATACCTCTGGGGGTACTGAATCAGGGATGAGTCAGTCTCTGATTTGGATCTAAATTCTGACATGCGGGTGGATGAATGAGTTCGAGCTCTTCCTAAAAAGGGTTGTGTCGTGTATGATCGAGCAAAGTCGTCCTTTCACCTGAACGGTGCTCGTTAACAACGAAAGGCGCACACCTCTGCCTTCATTCGAAAGAGCTCCACTCATTCGGGCTGGGTATGACCAAGTGGCATTAGACCCACCACCAGATTTTTTTCACTATCATCTTTCACAGTTCATAGAAGTAGAATTTATAACTGAAAATGATTTATTCGTACTTTATTTTATTACGGATATCATACATTTACATTATAACTTGGCTTCTACTTTTTGTTTACAACCGCCCACCCTCCACTATTGAATGACGCAGTATTCATAACATTTGTAGTGGCCGACTACTGTCCCATTGATCTTCCAACTACATCACTGACCAATTCAAGAAAATGGCATTCTCTTAAGGGACACCTAAATCTGTCTCAATCTTTAGAGGCATGGTATGTTAAAAACAATCCCATACGCGTAGACATCACTCTCTGAAAAACTGCTTTCTATCTTTGTCATTTAGCCTTTGGCAACAAGAGTGTCATAATTTTGACCTTCCTTCGCATATTTCTATAAATCTGTCATCCATTATTAATGGGCTTTTAGTGATTAGCATCCCTTAATACATATTTGAAATTTCAAACGTAACGTTGAGCTTTGACATTTCATGTCTATGAGTCCCTGAAATAATGCAATTACTTTCATATAAAAATACAACCGATGTTGAAATAAAAAGGTACGAAACAACACTGCGGATATACATAAATACTTTATTCCAAAATATACACCACGGGGCAGAGCTCAAAGATCCCATTGATTAACGAGTAGAATGATTCCTTGTTCCCAGAATTCCTGTGACAAAGCTAAGTCCTTCCCAGCGCTCTTGAGTTCGCCTTCCGATTTGAAGAGTTTACCTTTTAGATGTTTTTTCAGAATCATTAACTATGGTGCGTGCTGTAAGACACTCCGAAGACTACGGATCAAGAACAAAAGACCGGGGCTACTCTCGGAGGGTGTAATTCTGCTCCATGATAAAGAGCATCCACATGTCTCTAGAGTCACACTGAAGGAACTTTTCAAGTTCAATTGGAAGCAGCTCGACCATCCGTCTAACAGCTCAGGCATGTCGTTCTCTGATTTTCATGAGGCCGCTCTGGCCTGATGGTAAGGTCTCAGCTTCGGAACCGGAGAGTTTCAGATTAAAGATCCCACCGAAGAGTCATCGTGTAAGGAATCTCTTGCACGTTAAATCTGTCAGGCCAAACGTCCTCCCACTGGTTTGGTGTTTTGTGGAGAGGGGTTTGCCAGTTCAGATTTCGTCCTCTTCATCTGGTTACGGTTCAAAAGTACGAGGTCCGTTCCAAAATACCCCTAGTGTTGCCTTGCAACGGTAGGTTAATATAACTAAACTAAACAAAACAAAATCTGATTATCGTGTGCTTGGTCCCTTGAAAATCACCTGGGAGGGGAGGGTTTCAACTCGGAAGCCAAAATCAAGAATGCTGTGAAGGACTGGATCTCATCACGATCACAGGAGTTTTGGGAACAAGGAATCATTCGGCTCATTTTTCAATGGGATCGTTGTGCTCAGGCAAATGGTGTACACTCTTCTATTATACCCATAGTGTCGTTTCATACCTTTTCATTTGAACGCTACTATTATTTGTTTTGAATTTAAATTAAAACTTATGTTAAAAAGTTAGAATTTTTCAAAAATTTGCTTTCAATGCAATAAAAACTCAATCCTTTAAAACAGATGTTCCAGTTAAACGGGCATGAAAATCCGGTATCTTTCTCAAACGCATAAGATTCTATTTTTCAGTTTTTCAGTCTCCTTTGTCAGGTTGTCACACGGAATAACAATACAAAGTTTCGATGTATGATGTGCGCTCAATTTTACGAATTCAGCCTTAAAAAAAAAAGAAGAAAGGTTGCACCAAGAATACTAAACTGCATATTCCGAAGAATGGTTTGCAAGAAATTGAGTTACATTTGAATGGCAGATACGCTACAGACCAGCTGTTTTTATTCCTTATTTAGAAAGATAGAATAGGATATGTTGGGTGAAAGGGAAAAGCAAGCAAAGCCCCAACTTTGTTTTTACCGTCCAAATATTGAAAACAAAAGAAAAATATCGATTGGCTTACATAAATGGCAGTTGTTGTTAAGTTTTATAGTCAAAATGGCAACATTGTCCATTAGATGAAAACGTTAATGCAATTACATGTCTTTTGGCAACGTGCCGCGGATATAATTTCCAAGGACGATGGTTAGAAATGGAATAATAAGATTAGTAGTATACATATATATTCTTTTTTTGTAACAAAATCATAATAGAAAGGGTTTATTATTAATATTTTGTATCTTTCATTGCATAAAAGAAAATTATAAATAAATAACAAATGATAACTTTTTATTTGAGATTTTTAAGAGTTTCAAAATAGTTTTTCTGAGTGATGAATTGAATGTTAATGGAGTTTTGCTATGTCTTGCCATTTTTTTGAATTCTATTTTATTCATTGCCAGAAACATTGAAGTAAATAAAGAATTGAAAACGATAACGTAAGTTTTATTGTAATAAATATTGTTTTCAGATTCAATGCTTATATGGTTTCAAATCTGTAGTGTTGCATCCAAGCACGTTTAGTTCAATCACTGAAAAGACCTTTTTACAATCAGCTTTCTCGGATGCTGATCGAATGCCGAATCAGTGCTCTCACGAGTTCACGAGCATTTGGTGACAAATTTGGCGACTTTGAAAGATTCCCATATTATCTACTGTGTCACAATGCTTGATCCAGTAGGAACCAAGAGATGCCCTATTTTGAAGTTATTAAATATAATTTTTACATATGGTTATTTGCATCATTACTTTCATTTATAATCTGTATTCAAATAAAAAATAAAGTATCAAAAATCAAAGCACTGTTCAAACAATCTGAATTCTTAAAATTAATACTTATTTCATCAACCAAAATTTTTTTTAAATTCTAGAGAAAAGGGAAATTGGAAATATTATTGCTAGGAATTATATAGATTGACCTTCTAATATTTCCTTCCTATAGCTCACGATTTATAAATTGAAATAATCTCAGGCAAAGAATTATCATTCAAAGGGTAGTTGCTGGTCAAAATTAGTTAGTATATAGATGCCTGCTTTAATCATAATATACATTTGATAATTGCTCTAAGGAATGTATAAATATTGTATTTTGCTCAAGAGGATTTTGGAAAACAAAAATTACCACTCCGTTTGGGTAGGGGTTGAAAATGTTGAATATAATTTACAAAATCTGAGTCCTTCAGAAGTTTAAATTCGTAAGAATAAAAATTATATCCTGAATTTTAGAAATAAATAAAAATATATTTTTTATCCTCAAATATATTCTGAGAGACTAAAGATATTTTAACTGTAATTAATTTTCTTTTACCCATGAGTAATAATTTAGACGAATATTTTATCACAACCATTAATACAAACAAAGTATTGATGGCATTCAAGACATCAAATCATTTTTACCGCAAAGCTGTTTTAATTCTTTATGTGGCACAGTTACTCGGAAGCAATGTGTTTTCGTTGGTTCTGATGGGAAATGTACAAATGCAAATGCTGGACATTATATGGACGAGTATTATAAACATGTCTCCTTACCCAGATGTGTACATAATTATTTAAATAGATTAATACTAATATCTGTGAATTAATCAGTTAAATAATCAAATAAAACAAATATTTTATACGAATATAACTTTTTTAGTAATTGTATTGCAAAAAAAACATTCACAAGTTTTCTCAAGTCTTTTGTCAAATCAAAAGTTAAAAATTAACAAGATATTCTAACATCCTTCATATAATTATATAAAATAATCAAAATGTAATAAAATAGGAAACATTTGTGATATAATTCATGAACGGACATTTAATTAAACGAATGCTGTCATTCCGTAATCTAAAATGATTTTAAAACAAAGTAAAAAATAATAAAAAAATTGTAAATAAATTAATGATTTTTATTAAAAATTTGCTATCTGAATTTTTTTAAATAGGTGATATTTAAGAATTTTTATGATAATGATAAATCAATTTGAAATAAAATGAGAAGTACATATTAATTATGCTTATATATATATTTTCAAAATAATATATATTTATATATTTTTCAAAAATAATTCATTTTGAATGGATTCAAAATAGTTTCGAAATGAAATTATGTGGAAGAAGACCGTAAAAGTATTCCAATAATTTTTTTCTTTCACACAATAACTTTTTTCAAATAAATTATTCGGCTTGCAATTTATTGAATTCGCATTACAGAACGAACAACCTAGTAGTATATAAATATGGTTTTTATTTTGAGTAAAAAAATATATCAATGAAATCAATCAACAGAAGAGTCTTTTTTTCAGGTGTTAAAAAAAAAGAAAATAATTTAATGGTTAATTTTCTTTTTTTTCAGTTTATTGAAAGAAATTGTATTAATTTCTCAATTTTATTTTAAGAAAACCATTTGCTATTTTTATACAAGTCGATGTAGAGATAATTAATAGAGATTGTAATCTTTTTAACTTTTGCAAAAGAATTTTGACAACACATACGTGATTACCTTAGATTTTTTCCAACCTTCAGTTTCTATTTCAATGCATATTTTCAATTTATTAGATTTTACTGGGATAGTTTCTTAAACATAATATCCACATTAATATTTTTAATATTGATGGAAACTCTTAATAGTTCATAAAAGTGTTTTAATTTTGAAATCCACGGGTTTGGTTTTAAAAAAATAAAACGATAAAAGATAAAACGGAGAGATTTCTCTAGAACTTTCTAGTACATTCTCTATTATACATGTTTATTATTAACAGGGTGGTATTGGCAAACAATAGTCACGAAAAAACCCTCATATTAGCTTGCATATTTGACGAGTAATCTGTGGAATACGGTTATTAAACAAGCACCAGAAGGGTAGAATGTATATTTTAGGTATTTTCGAACTCTAATGAAATGAATACAAGATCGGTGTCCTAGCTGACCCTTGATTTGGTTGTCCCGGGTTCGAGTCCCGGCTCGAGAATCTATCTGTAAGTTGAATGAATATACCCCCTGTAAGAAGGAGTTGTGCAAGCGAATACGACGCATGAAATATCCAAGTCTTACTCTTGCGCCTAATTGGTGCTACTAAATAAAACAAGGGACGCTCTTTCTTCTTAAAGCACTGACCGATCTGTCAGCGAGTTTGTAAAGTGTCATAAAAAATTGTAAATGAAGCGAAAAATCTAATATATTTTTTCAAGTTAGTAAAATTTTAAGATATTGCTTTTCCATATTTGTAGAAATTTTGACCAACATGCACTTTTTACCCAATTTTTAATTAACAGTTAAATTCAGTTTAAAATAATCCCACCATGAATTTATATTTTCATTTTTCAGTATAGCTAAAATATTTTGGATACTACAGCAGGAATAAAGATTTTTATAATATATCATTTTCAATTAAACCGAACTGTAATATTTTGTTCATCATGTCTTATATATTTAACGAGCTTTCAATGCGAATGTGTTTAAAAATTTCTTCTGGGAGCAATTATTGGTCCATTTTATAACTACGAGAAACCAACACGAATTTCTTGGAATTCAGGAGAATTCTCTAGTATAGATTTATCATTACATAATTCTTAGAAAGGATCTTACAATGGGATACGCATTTCTTAATGAGTATTTCAGAAATTCTCTTCCTACACTTAACGCAATAAATCATGCATTTTATGTTAGATAATAATTAAGGATAAATAATGATTTCTACAACTTCTTTCAGATAATGTAAGAATTTTAATCATCATAGCATTTTTGCCTGAATGAGTTCCTTACATTATTTTCTTGTATGAAAGTTTAAAGTAAGCTTATTTATTTAAATTATTTTCGTAGTTCATAATATTTATGTTTAACATTTAATTTATTTTGATTAGTTAAAAATATATAAATGATTCTAAAATCTGCATTTGCTCCAATATATTTATTATATAATAAACTAGATCTTAATAACGAACTTATTTATAACATATAAAGCTGGAAAATAATGTACATTTCTGTGTTTTCTTTGTTTGTTTTGTAATGTTTTGTAACATGTTTTGTTTTGTTTTGTAACATGCATTATTCATAGAAAGTATTTGAAATGTAAAATGTAAAAATGAAATATACAATCACAAATTTCAAGTTATTGCATGAGAACATTATTATATTTAAGTCATTTGTCAATAAATTAAAACCATTAACGAGTTTAAATAGGTTTGAAACAATCACGTTTCTTTTATATATATATATATATCTTTATATAATATAAATTTCCCTATGTTAAAGTATTTACCAATAAATTCTGAAACATATTAATTTACATAGAATTTCCATGAAAACAACATTTTTGTAAACGCAGAATGCTATTTTCTAATTTCTGAGAAAAGTAAATAAGTTTCATAATGGATTCATTTTAGATCAGGAGTCAAATCCTTCAATTACTTCCACTTAAGAAGGAAGAAAGTGATTTTTCCCACTAGGAGAAAGAGGGAATATTTTTATCAAAACTGTTATTAAACGCGAGTGAAGATTTTTTTGAACATATTATAAAAATTATTTAATTTCATCCGAAAAAAAATTACATGGAAATAATAAGTATGATGTCATAGTTCTCCGTCAACTTTTTAAAAAACGCATCTGCTTTGAAAAAAGCATGCATTATAATAAAGCAATACTGGTAAAATCAGGTAAAAGTATGGGATTAAAAATGTTTGTGAATATTGTCATTGATGCTTTATTCATTGTCTACGCGATTTCGAGCTTCAATTATTCGTTGCCTTCAGTTATTTAGAGCTTCCTAAAGAAAACAGGATCATGTTCTCACATCATAATAATTAAAATCTGTTGTTGCAAATTTCAAATTATCATGCTAGAACAGTTTGAAGATGCAATATTTCAGAGCAAAAATTAAAAACTTAAATCATTACATCTTCCGTGCATTGATAAATTGAAACATCAAAATTGCTTTGGATAAAGGGATTGAAACTCGCAACATGATAGTTCTTCAAAGATTCATTTAATAAAACTACTTGGTGGTTTGGATTCAGAAAATGATATGAAACTTTCGAGATTCGAAATTTGTTAATGGTTCCAGTCCAAAAAGAAAAAAAAAATCCTACAAATTATGAGTTCAACAAGATATAATTTTTATTTTCTGTAATTATTTTCTAAGTATTTTGATTCTCCATAAACCCCAAACCAAAATAAGATCACGTTCTCAAATGATCAGGAAAATTCAGTTAGTTTAAGGTATCCGACTACGTTAAAAACACTGGTTATCAATGGCGACTTTTGTTCTTATTTCTTGTAGTTCAAACTTTCTTACTTCCAAAATTATTTATCTTTTCTTGGAAAAAGGTTACCTGACCTATCGCCTAGAGTAACACATTTTTCTGCTAAAATTTGTCATTTACTTCAAGGCTCTCAAAACTTTAATTTTCATTAACATTCTCCACCGTTAACATGATATCTCCAAAAATAATAGTAATATTTACATAAATTTCAGCGTGCGGTTTAGATATTATGGGTAATGAAATGAGGCAAAATTTTTACTTTTGGTGATATACTTTTTACTTCATAGATGATTTTAGAAAAATTAAGTTGCAAATTTATGGAAAAAATTCATCTATACGTATATTTTTACCCATAGAATCTTTGCATCTAAAAATGTTTCTTAGACTTTAGTTCGTTTCATTCGTCATTATATTCTATGATTTAAGAATAAAGAAAAAAAGGATTGCTGCATTTGCAACCATTTTGGTTAAATTTCATAAAAATTTACTTCACATTTTATTATTTCTCAAGATATATTACATTTCCGAATAATTTTGTTGTATTTATAGTATTTTGTATTATAATTACCAATACATATGAAAACAATAGATTTAAATAGTTTTTAAAAAATTAAATTTTTCAAAATTTTCCCTTCGAACTTTGTCGGATACCTTAAATTTTAAAATTTAACCTTATTACTTACTTTTACTTATTAGAAGCTACTTATTCTTTCATCGATTAGTAATATTTGTTTAACAGCCGATTTCTGCAAACGTCACATTCATTGTGAACACTCTTAGTATAACTCTTCGAAAATGATTTTCTCCGCAGAACTTGGAAATCAGAAGGCTTTAAAGCTCAGTCACAGCTCTCAAGAGCTTCGATTTTTGGATAACTCTTTGCTTAAGACTCTAATACATTGGAAATTCTTGTGCCTCAAGATCTAAGCTTTTAACTGCAACTATTTCCAAGAATAAGTTAGGATTTTCTATTGGAAAATTCATATTATTCCGTTCTACATTTTACTAATGAACTGACGATCAATTGTGTGAATTCAGCTGTATGGATTTCAATTCTTGGAAAGTATTTTCATTGGAAGCGCTTTTAACATTATTTGAACCTTAGAAACCTCAGATATTGTATTAAAAGTTTGGTTTTAAAGTAAGTATAAATCTTAAAATACATTCAAGGATTAACTTTTAGATAGCTTATTTGAATTATTTAGTTAATTTATTAATAAAGTTAGAGCCTTTAGTGGAGGATATAAGCAATTCTTTATGTTCTTAAGTAGAAATAGTTAAGTAAACACGAAGGCAGCTCTATTCTAGGCAATTTCATTAATCAATCGTGTTGCAATTAATTCTAATTTCTGGAATATACTTGAGTTAAGGCTTTCTTCATCTATCTATGTGAAGTTAACAGAATTATCTGCATAGATTATTGCTAAGAACTGAGAATCGATCTCTTTTTCAATTTCTATTATTTGTTAAAATTCACCAGATATGCATTGATTTATATATCTTGTTCCAATTTTGGATCGTTTGTAAAAGATTTTTTCTTCATCCACTCAAGTTCAAATACATTTTAATTTTTTTTTGGTGGTAGTCGATGTTAATACAGTCATTTTTTTCAAATATTGATTCATTTATTAAATTTAATTAATTTTTAATGCTTTAAACAGGGTTTTATAATAAAATTCGAAATCAGCAGGCAGTAGCTCAATCGGTAAATGCAAGGATTTCGGTAATTTTCTCATAAAGGTGAAAAGCGCGAGTTCATTTCTTTCGAATCAAACTATAGACCACTATTAGATTCATAAATTAGAAACGAGAAAAAAAAAACGAATTACTAGGAACAAACAAAAATAATAGTCTTACACCATATATAAAAAGGAAAATTGCAAAAAAATTCGTTTTATATTTTATCGCATAATATTGTGATTCTATCGTATGATTTTACAAATAATTATTATTGGAAATTATTGAATAAAAAGTAACTAAAATAATTTTTTTTGACCTAAGAATTAATTGATCTAAAAAAAGACTTTTTTATATTACTTGTTTCTAATAACTTTAAGAAGCATATATTTTACGATTACATACAATTAATTTTTCGAGTTTCTAAATAAACTTTTCAGATAGCAAACTTCTATAGAAAAAATTATGTACAATGATTCTGACTATTTTAGATTCGTAATTAAAAGTTAAGAAAACTAATAGTTACTTGTAATAATATATCCCTACTAATGTTGAACTGTTATATTGGGACTTGTGGCACTTATATGTCCACTAATAGTTATGTGTAAGCGATTTAAACCCGGTTAGCGTCTCTTATTTTTTCCGTGATGCCAAAAGTACGAGTTAGTTACTTACGAGTCTAAATCATTTTTATGGAGATGGCTTTATTCATAATTTCATTCACTGATCCCCAAATCGAAATTTAGACCTAGATGAGAGAATAATCCCTTCTGAACGAGTTTCCGCAGTGGAAACACTCTCGGCATGGAGGATACTGTGACAAAGACAGATTTTTACTCGACACACACGGAGATTCGTCTGTTGGAGGGGTTCGAGCTCACAACCTAAGGAATGCGAGTCCAGCGCCCTACCAACCAGGCTCCCTCGGCCCTATGTTGAAATGTAATGTACCGTTGTGAATACAGTTGGAGTGCATTCATTGAATTTTTGTTATTATTAGGAGCTATACGTATCTCCTGTGTTAAATCACTTTAGTTGCGTATTTGGGAATATATTCATTTTTTACACGCAATAAAGGGAAATATAAACTTGCGTGTAGAGCTGCATGTATCAGCCCATTTTATCCATAATTACGAAATTTAGAGATTTTTTTTTTATAGAGTATGAATGCTTTCGTAAACTCGAATTATTTTAATATTGCAATTAAAATTTTATTTGAATGATACGGTGACCTGGTGATAAGGTCCCGTTTTTGAAGCCGGATGGTTTAGATTCAAGGCTCGATTCTATCGAAGAAGAGTCATGTAAATTGGTCTAGTACACGTTAAATTCATCGGAGCTAAACGTTCTCCCACTGATAGGGTGAGGAAGCTTGGTGAGTGTACTGCCCACTCAAGTGACATCCTCGTCATCTGATCGTGTATAAAACTTACGAGACCAGCCTCAAAATTGACCAAGTTCTACTTTAAAACGAGACGTTAATATAAATAAACTACATTAATTTTATTTGATTAAAAATTTAGCAAACATTCGGCATTTTTTCTTCGATATTTATGTAATTATTATGACCAAAATAAGTTTAATATGATTTTAAAACAAAAAAAAAATATACATAAATTTTTAATATTATTTTAAACATATATTTAAGAGTCATTCTAATTTAGGCTTTATGTAATTTTTGCTTGAATCTGAACATTTAAAAAAAGTCAAGGAATTGTTTTAAACAATGCAATTAAAACCCTTTTTACTGCTTCATCAACTGCCTAATACCATGACGTTTTTGTCCATTCTTTATCGCTAAGTTTGATTATTTTTATGCATTTTATATGTGGGATGAGAAATGGAATTTCCAGTTCTAAAAAACAGTATGCAATTTGAGAATCATTACTTGCAAAATTAAACATTTAATGCCATTATTCTTGCCAATTTTTCCTCTTTTAGTTCCGCAGCTTTGCACAGGCATAGCTAAACAGTGGTAATGTTGCATATTAATTGCGAAAGTATAATAAAAAAACTTATTTTTTGTGATATGTTGTTGTTTATAGTTTGTTGACATGACTAAATTAAACTTATAACTTGAAATGAGCCTTTTTTGTATAGATATAAATTTATTTCGTGTATAGAAATTTGGATTAAATTTTATATTTAGATATTTAGTTATATATATTTATATTTAGATAAGGTTCCATCTTTTAAGCAATTAGCTGTTTAGATTCATTCGGAAAATGCTTGAAATGAGGATTCATATGATCATAAGAATATACGTATAGTATAATTATAATAATAATTAATCAATTGTTGTAGCAGTTGCATTACTCCATCTAGTTTTAGATAATTGATGGTGATGCCAGATGAAATACGTTTTCATACTGCAGGAATCGGTAACCTTTTGAAATGGTAGAGCCAAAAGTAAAAGTCTATAAAATTTTCCAGTTTTTAAACTGTCACTAAAAATTTTCGATTTAATATTACCAGAGGGTGACCGAGCTCCGCTCGAAGAAAACAAGCATCGAAGCTAACTTGAAAATTTAAATTTTCAATTGTGATTTATCAAAACAATGCATGCTATAAGAAAATTTGTGAAACCATCGGTGAAAAGATAACCGGTTAAACCTCGGCTTTTCATCGTCCACCAGCGATGTCATGTCTTGATGTTCCATTGGAAACCCCCATCTGCACTGGTCTCTTCCATGTTTGCTGACCATGCACGGAGCGTTTGGGTTCATATCACCACACGGGCTATGGATCTTCCATTTCGAGATCAGTTCCTTGAGTTCCGGATCATCTTCTGGAAACTTTATTAGTTCGTCATATTGGCTATAGATGGAAGCACGTTACCGCTTGAAACCTATTAGCTAAAATGGCGAACTAATAAAGTTTGAAAATATCCTATCCAAACTGTTTGACCGTAGCGCTTCAAAACCCCAGACCCCCAAGTTTACCGGAGTTTATTAATTCTGGGGCGATTTTCGACTTGGCAACCATTTCTCGTATTATAGTATAAGATAGTAATTGCTTGGATATATATTTAATTTTTAATTTAAAATAAACGATTCTAAATGCGAAAAATCTTTATTCGTATAAGAACACGAATATAGATAGCTATATCAATAAGCATTGGCTTTGCATTTTTTTTTTTTTTTTTGGAAGTTTGATTCAATCTGGCTTATAGCTTGTTGCTTTAAGTTTCAAGCACGATTCTAGAGTTTTACTTGTTTAACTACTAAATTTACTTTTTATTATGTTCATTCAAAAGAACGAGTACGTCGATCCGAAGACCTCCACATGCCGAATTCTTCACCTCACTGTAGCATTCTGGAAGACTATTTCAGTCGTCGAATACGATCGCTTCAACTCGCTGAATTTCTTTTAGAACTGTCCGCTTGTGCTACGCGATGTGCATTCATTTCTGGACCTCAAACTCTTTTGAATTACTCTTGATTTCTGTGAACTTGCCACTTCATAAGTCTATGGTTTCCAAATCTAACGGTGGATGTTTGGGTGAGACGGAAATGACATGCAACTGGCTGAAAGATGAACATAGTCACGGAGTCTAATTTCTAAGATTAAAACAATGGTTTAAATTTATCTCATTACGGTCATTGTTAAGCGTAGCGATTTGTAATTAACGATTATGCTCAAAGAAACTGATGACAGATTAGGTGCTTAAAAATATATTCTTATTTATTAAGGGTTTCGATAGCAAATTATTGATTTTTCGTATGAAATTAGTGAGCCGTAATTTGCTGACCCCTGTCACAAAGCATTGTTATTATAATGAGATGAGACACTACTCTGGTAAGATGTGCTCACATTAACGTTTCTCTTTGCCTTTTGTGTTTGTTTGAGTAAAATGTCAACCTTAAAAATTTTTCTCAAAAATGTACATTCTCTTGCTTCCACCGCATGCATAACAACCTTTTCACCCCCACATTATAAATATAATATTTAAACAATTATTAAGTAAATATGATTATTGCCATTGAATAAATTCATTATAACTCAAAATGTACTTTTTCCATGACGAGTATATTCATCAAATTCAATGTATCTACATAGATGTCTTTCCTGAAAAATGCTATTTTATACACAATTTTTTATAAATATTTGAGCTTTTTAACATGTGAGAACATGATCCTGTTCTATTTAGGAGGTTTTGATTAACTGAAGCTCAATATCGCGTAGGCAATGAAGAAAGCGCAAATGGCAATATTAATCAATAACTTTTTATCGCATCTATTTCTTGTACCTGCTTTCAACAGTATTGCATTATTATTAAGTTCGCTTCTTTGAAAGGTGATGTGTTTTTAAAAATGTTGACCTGCTTTTATCAGTGTTGCATTATTATTACGAATGTTTCTATGACAGTGGATGCGTTTTTCAAAGGTTGACGTTTAATTATGACATCACAGCTATTTTCATGGAATGTAATTTTCTTTTGGGGGGAAATGAAATAATTAAACTTTTATAATATGTTTAAAAAACCTTCACTGGCGGTTAATAACTGCTTTGATAATAGTATTGTCTCTTTCACACTGTGGGGAAATATCATTTCATTCATTCTTAAGTGGGAAACATTGAAATGGTGTTTGTTCTAATATTAATCTATAAAGAAACTATTTTATGATTTCAGCGAAGAGCAGATTGTCTATGCAAAAAATATTTTTTATTAAAAATTCTATATTAATTTATATATTTAAGAATTTATTTATAAATAGTGTATCATTTGGAAATAGAATATTATTTGTATATACAATGAAGTGACAAAAGTCATGGGATGACTGTTAATATCGTGTCGGTCCTCCTTTTGCCCGGCGAAGTGCAACAACTCGACGTGTCATGGGGTCCACAAGTCGTTGGAAGTCCTCTGCAGGAATATTGAGCCATGCTGTCTGTATAGACGTCCATAATTGTGAAAGTGTGGATGGTGCAGGAGTTTGGGCAAGAACGGACATTTCGATGATGTCCCATAAATGCTCGATGAAATTCATATCGGGCGATCTAGGTGGCCAGATCATGCGCTGGAATTGTCCGAAATGTTCTTCAAACCAATCGCGAACAGTTCTGGCCCGGTGACATGGCGCATTGTCATCAATAAAAATCCCATCGTTGTGTGGGTACGTGAAGTCCATGAATGGCTGCAAGTGATCTGCAAGCAGCTGAACATAACTATTTCCTGTCAAGGATCGGTTCAGTTGCACCAGAGGACCGAGTCCATACCATGTAAAAACAGCCCACACCATTATGCAGCCACCACTAGCTTGAACAGTGCCTTGCTGACAGTTTGGGTCCATGGCTTCGTGGGGTCTGCGCCACACTCGAACTCTACCATCAGCTCGTAACAACTGAAATCGTGACTCATCTGACCACGCCACGATTTTCCACTGGTCTAGGGACCAGTCGATATGCTCACGAGCCCAGGAGAGTCGCTGCAGGCGATGTCGTGCTGTCAATAAAGGCACTCGAGTCGGTCTTCTGCTGTCATAGCCCAAGGAAAACAAATTTCACCGCACAGTCCTATCGGACACGCCCCTCGTACGTCCCACATTGATTCCTGCAGTTATTTGACGAAGTGTTGCGTGTCTATTAACATTGACCATTCTACACAGACGTCGGCGGTCTCGGTCGTTAAGTGCAGGTGGTCGCCCACTGCGCTGTCCATGATGGGATGGGATGCCTGAAATTTCATATTCTCCGCACACTCTTGATACTGTGTATCTCGGATTGTTGAATTCACTAACGATATCCGCAATGGAATGACCCATGCGTCTAGCTCCAACTAACATTCCACGTTCAAAGTATGTTAATTCCCGTCGTGCCGCCATAAATCACGAAAAACCTGTTCACATGAATAACTTGAACACAAATGAAAGCTCTGGAAAACGAACTGCGCATTTATACTTTTTCGCTGCGATACTACTGCCATCTGTATATTTGCATATTACTATCCTATGACTTTTGTCACTTCAGTGTATATATGTATATATTGAGAGAGAGACCGATAGAGAAGTCTGGTGATTATTTCAAACCGGTTTAAACTGTTTAATGACTTAAATGAAGACAAATAATGACTTAAAAAATAATGTTCTCACATAATAACTTGAATTTTGCGATTGCAGATTCTAATTTTTTTTCTTATTTGCACTAGTTGCTTTTGCTTCTGTTTGCTCACATACCCACAATACTACAGAGCACAATCTCGAACTCAAACGGAATGTAGGTTCAAAAATATAAGTATTGAATTATAAAATGGATACAGGCAGGAAATAATATGTCAGATTTTACAAATCGCATGTTAAACTATGAACATTCAAGATTTCAAAACAGAAGTGAACTGTTTATATGTAGATAAGATTGAAGAATATTCATATGTAATGCGATTCGTATTTAAGGTATCCGACTATGTTAAAAACACTGATTATCGTCCTCATCTCCGAATTTTTGTTTTTTATTTTTATTTCTTGTAGTTCAGACTTTCCTATTTCCAAAACAGTTTATCTTTTCTAGGAAAAGGAAAGCCTCACCTATCATTCGGGGTCACAGATTGTTCAGCTAAATTTGTCTTTAACTTCTATTTTCTCAAAGCTTTAATTTTTAAAAAAAATTCTAAACCGTTAACATGATATCTCAAAATTCAATAAAGGTATTTACAGAAAATTTTCAGAGAGTGTTTTAAATAATATGGGCAATGAAATGAGCTTAAAGTATTGTTTTTGGTGAATTACTTTTTCATTTATAGGGGTTTTTAGAAAATTTAAGTTGTGAATTTATGGAAAAATTGCTTACATACGTATATTTTTCCCCATAACTTCTTTGCATCTTAAAATGTTTACTATATGTTGGTTAATTTTATTCATCATTGAACTCTATAACTCGTATACAAAGGGAAAACGCAATTTTGCATTACTATTTTGTGTAGAGTGTTCACCGTTTTGGTTAAATTTCCCTAAAATTTACTACAAATTTCCCTATTTCTCAAGATATATTATATTTTCAAATAATTATTTTATATTTACAGTGTTTTGTACTAAAATTGACAATATATTTAAAAAAGCATAGTTTCAAATAGTTTTTAAAAATTCAATTTTTCAAAAAAATTCCTTCGAACGTAATTGGATACCTTAAATATTTTCTCTGAAAATATATAATTTGACAAAAAATAAAATTGCCAAGACCTTGATGTCGCTGGTAATACTTTTAATGTTTTGAATAGATGATTGATCAATAGGGCGGGTGCTTTTCGTTTATATATATAAATAAATATATATGTATAATATTGTATGTCGTCTTCGAAAGGCCACCAGACCAGAACACCCTGAGATTTCTTCGGCATCGAAAAAAATCAAAATGTCTGCCTATAATTTGGAATCATTCCAAAGTATTTGAACGCAATGGTTGAGATTCTGCTACTATTTCAACCCTTTTCTTCCACTAAATGGAATTCCGTTCCTTATTTTTAGGAAAATATTCCCTACCAGAAAAGAAATACTTTCGTTTTTTACTGAATGGATCATTAAATTCATGTAGATATCTCCAAAAATTCTATTTATATAATTTTATTTAACTTGCTTAATTTTCCTTTCAAAAAATTATAATAAGTTGTTTTCATGTCATTCTGTGCTACAGCGATAAAAATTTGCATGATTTTATGCTTTTGATAAAATTAGCTGTTTCAATGTACTCGTGATTCAATTTATTTATTAATCTATTAATTTATCTAATAATAATTTTATTCTGGTAGAGTTTTTTCATGTAAATTTAGTCCATAGAATTCATATTCTTGAAAATGAATATATAGAGAAAATGTAGATGTTTTGAGGGGTTGTTGTTACTTATGACACTTTATAAACCCGTTGATAGATCTGCCAGCAATTCAACCCCTTGCTTTTAGTAGCGCCATATATGAGTACAAATAAACAAATAAAACATAAAATATAAAAATAAACAAAAACATAATAAAAAAATAAAAAAACATAAAAATAAACAAATATACAAATAAAACCAAGAGTACAAATAAACTATTTTATGCGTCACAATCACTTGCCCAACTCTTTTTAACAGGTGGGGCACATTTGCACTTCTCAGAGATAGAGCACAGAGGAACAACCATTGCGGAAGAGGGATTCGAGCCTGGAATGCATATCCCTACCCTGTTTCATGTATGGAGGAAAATCTAGCAATATCATTCGTTCTCACCATCTCCCACTTTGTGACGATATTATGACGAAATGTTTGCTCTGATTCGATTCAACTTCGATTTGATGCCTCTTATAATAAGATCACATAAAATGAATGAATTCGATTTAATTCTTTGCGGTAGTGAGAATTAAAACGAATATATTTTAGTTATATAGAATAGATTTTATATAATCAAATATATGCTATATATTTTAGTTAGGCATACATTGGCGTTTGCAATCTATATTTTTCATTATAATTTTCCTTATTTTTTCCGTTTTAAAAAGATCGTTTCCTGTTTTTTAAGAAAGGAATAATTTTACACGGCGCTAATTTACAAAATGCTACCTTAAACAAAATAAGAGTCTATATATCTCTATCCCACTTTTCCTAAATGCCTTGGTGGATTTTAACCAACTTTACTTTCTGATTCTTTATGGCAAGAAAAAAAAAATACCACTAGCAATACGAATCAAATTTCGAAGATAGCTTATGGCGTCACACTTTCGTCACGGATGGGAACCAATGACGTTGCTCGATTTTCTACCATACATGAAATAGGGTAGAGAAGAAGAATATGCTTTCGGGATGCCTAGATCACGGGGAAGACACGCTACCCCTATGATAGGACGCCGGGAGATATTTTATTAAAAATTATAATAAATAATATGCGAATATCACATATAAAACTAATTGATACAAAAAATAATAAAGGGAAGTAATATATAAATTTTCAAATAATTTACTATAAAAACACAAGAAAATCCCTCCTATCACAGAAAAAAATGAAGGATTGATATTGTTACAAAGAAAGACAATCACCGGAAAGACTAATTTACAATAATTTGTATTGGATGCTGCCTGGATGTCGATCCAGTGATCCCAGAGCTAGCCGACACACTTTGTAACTATTTGTTAATTTGGAGACTTTGGCGACAAAAGGGGTAATGCTGGAATATTCAAGAGTTTTATGTATCCGTCCATTAAGCACAGAGATACGCCTGATTGGTCTAGAAGATTTTCTGCCCGATTCCCGAGAACTAAAAAAGGACGGCAGTCTCAAACTGCCAATATTTGTAATCGAAGTCGCCAAAACGTAACTAGTCTTCGATAGGATTGCGAACACTGCCATACAACGCTGACAGTGTTCCAGAGTTGTTTGGAACTATTGTTGAGCTGAGTTGTGAGAAATGAATCATGTTATCTTTTGTGGAAGCAGCGTCATGTTGTATGTGGTGTAGCCAGTTGTGAGAAATAGCCAGTTGTGAGAAATAGCCAGTTGTGAGAAATAGCCAGTTAAGAGAAATAGCCAGTTGTGAGAAGTAGCCAGCCTGTGTAGTTGAAGCCAGGAGACATTGGAGAAGTTCCGCCGTTTGGAGACAATAGATTGAAGCCCTCAGGATCCTCTCTCCTGCTGAATTCTGTCTAGCCGCTTTGTGTGCTGTGGTCAATTACTACTTGTAAGCTACTTTCTGCTGTAGAATGCTGCTGAATGCTCGTCTCAAATGTACAAATTTGTGTATTCGCCCTCTTTCTTTTAGTGCTTTTATGTTCAAAAAACGCCTTTTTTGTTTTCTACTGAGGTCTGCTGACTGTGTTCTTAAGCCATACACCAACAGCATGACTAATCTATTCAATGGATATCAATACTGAGTTAATTATCTACTACTGTCATCATGCACTCAAATTTAAAGTTGATAAATTCAGGCCATGCGTAAAGAACGTGCTTATAACGTTTTCAGATCTCTTCATTGGAATAATTGTGGATCTTTTCTACTTCTGTTGTAGATGAATGCACCAAAATTCCTGACAAACTATCTTATTACCTCGAAGACATAAAAAGAATGAAATTCTGAGGTCATAGACATTATTGTTATTTTGTTATGCCAGTTTCCTTAGTGTTGGATGCTTTTCTGTTAATTTGAATAAATAGTCTGATAAACAGAGATTTTATATTGTTGGAATTGGAAGCTGTCCTTGATAAATATTAATAGAATGAAGTACCATAGGCAATTCCTTTACCACACATGTAATATATATATTATGTAATCCAGTAGATTTAGTTTTAAATATTACGACTTGTCTCATCAGACGAATTTTAAATATTTCAAACATTATATTTTATAATATTTATAAGAAACTATATACTCCATATGAATTAACAAGTAAGGTATTTCGTTTAATTACTTTAAATGAACCACACAGAGTATTTCCCCAAAATTATCTAGAATATTTTTGCACTAAATTCAGTATAAAAGCAATGAAATAATATTTGACGTGAATTTAGCATTTTTGCTGAATTTCTCGTATCATTCTTGGTATTTTTTCACCTAACCCGTGAAATGCAATTGATAGAGCAATGGAAACATTATAAGCCAGATTACAGCCTCAAGGCCGAGGGATCACTCTTGTCTTGTGGTCAGGTTATCTGGCTACGGACCGTAACGTTGTAAGTTTATAGTTTAGAATGCATTTTTGGATGTTTCTATCCTGCTAATTTCGTTAACATCTAATTTTTATTTTTCATCATTATTATTATAAAAGTCATGTTTTATAAAAATCTAAATCGGAAGTCAATAAATTCTTTCATTGAGAAGTTATAGGATAAGTAAGATTATATTGTTATTTTGGTGGGTAGAGTAATAGTGATGATAGAAGTCGTGAATAGAAGAACGTATTACCTACAAATATACTTGAATAAGGGATTAGTAAAATCTTACACTAGATCAGTGATTCTCAACCTGTGGGGCGCGCCCCCCTAGAGGGGTGAGAGCATATCCAAAAGAAAATGTTATTTAAAAAAATTGATTAAGTGACCTAAAGGAAAGAACACTCACACACATACAAAACAAAATACATTTCGACATATTTAATAATTAATTTATTAAAAAAATATTTTACTAAATTAAAAACAAATTTAATAATTATTAGTGACTTCCTTGGGCCTGTCTTGTAGAGCAAAGTGTTTCGAAGGAGGGTTTAATATTAGAAATAGACACTCTCAGTTCTTTTTCTATATTTAGTTGAGATCTATATTTTGTCTTCAAAGAAGCCACAAGAGAAAATCTAGTTTTACAAAGGTAAGATGCTGACAATGGTAGTAGAATGAGAAATGCCCTTGTTTTTAGTGCAGAAATCTCATCATCCACTCTTGCCCAAAATTCAAAAAGTGATTTATTACTAAATTGTCTTTTGGTTTCGCTGCTTGCCGTGAAGTCTATGAAGGTTTCTTCCTCTTCAATTGAGAGTCATTCGGAAGTATTTTGAAATGGATCCCTCTCTCACTTGTAACTTGATATCAGTTTGTCGTCAGCAAGAAAGTACTTTTTAAAATTCTTTGCTAACATTGATAAATGATCTTCAATGGTTACAAAAACAACTTTTACATGCTGTTCTTCAGCTTTGTAAGTTTTAATACAGTCATTCAAATTTGCAAACATTGTTAAGTTTTCTTGCTTTAAATTTCTGCTCCACAATTCCAAGTTCCTACAAAAAGCATTAACTTTATAACTCGTATCCAATATATGTGTGTTTTTCCTTGCAGTTGAAGATTCAAGTTATTTAATTTCTCGAATATATCAACCATGTAGCCCAATTTCATCACAAATAATATATCACGAAAATTCTCAGCTTTCCTCTTCTAGGAAAACGGCTATTTCTTCTCTTAATTCATAAACACGTTGCAACAATTTCCCTCGTGATAACCATCTTGCCTCGCAATAAAATAGTAACGCTGAATGTACTGCACCCATTTAATTACAAAGTATGGAAAAGATTCTTGATTTCAGGGGTCTCATTTTAATATAATTTACTATGGTTACAACCGTACTTAACACAATATTCAAAAGAGGACTCATTCCTTTGGAAGCCAAAGCTTCTCTATGGATCATGCAATGTGTCCAGACCCACTGTGTCCAGACGCACCAGACTTTTTGTTTCACAAGTGCTTGAATATTTTGGAGTCTTCCGGACATAGAAAGAGCCCCATCGATGGTGATTCCGATGCAATTTTTCCATTCTATGTTTGCCTCGTTCATAAAATCATTTAAGACAGCAAATAATGCGAGTGTTGTTGCTTTGAGTTCTATTGGTTTGCAGAAAAGTAATTCTTCTACTACTGACAAATCATCACAAAATCTAACATAGGCAATGAAATGAGCATCTTTATCATTATCTGTTGCCTCATAGAGTTGTATTGAAAACAATTTGTCACGTAACTTCTACAAAAGCTGACACTCTACATCTTCAGCTATATCAGCAATTTGACGAGAAATAGTATCATTTGAAAGAAGTATAGACTGCAATTATCTCCAAATTATCTTCAAATATAATTTCTACAATCTCAATTGCGGCTGGTAAAATAAACTCTTCACCAATGGGGTGAGGCATTTTACATCTGGCTATTTTATATGAAACTTTGTAAGGGGCAATTAAAGCTTTTTTATTCAAAGACAAAGGTTTTTTAAACTATGTTTTTTGCTTTTCATATGATTTTAATTTTAATTCGAAGAATTCTCTGGGTTTGTTTACGTACTCACTATGAAGCGTTTTCAAATGTCGTTTCAGTTTATTAGGTTTCATGCTGTCTGCCCCCAACATTTTTGAGCAAATGATAGAGAGGAGCCTTTCTTCTTCATTTACTTCAGTACTAGTGAATCCACAATTTAAGTATTCTTGAGAATATTTTCTTGATTTTATTTTCGGAACCACGCTCGTCTGTATACTTGTGGATGCTTGTCTATCCTCTAATTCTCGCTTACGCCCGCTTAAAAATTTATCCATGATTCTGCATAAGTCTGCTGCCGTCAATATTTAATACTGTGAATTGCAATTACACGAAAATATATATAACATACACATTCAGAATAGATTCAAGAGCGATAGAAGAATTGACTCATATGAGATTGAAAACTATGAGATTGAAATTGGTGGCAAAGAACTTTCTCCTTCTCCTTTTAAGCTTACCAGACAAATTTCAGACAAATCGAAACTTCTTGCGAAACCGTGAGAATGCCCGGCATGGCGGTACGCAAGAGCAATAGAAATGCAAAATATTCTTGTTTTCTCAATGCTGAGAATTGGTGTTGCAAATTGTCAATAAATTTCCATATTCTTGGTAATTTGTAAAGTTTAAAATTAAGGTTGTAGTTAAGGTTTATGTTTAGCTCCAAAATACTCAAAATACATTATTGTTGTATACGGTGGGGAGAGAGAAACAGTGCACTAGATGATAATAGCTATGCTACTTTCCCAAATATCTAATCATTTATATGCAACAGAGAATTATAGCCAGGTCGACGTAATTAATACCTTTTTACGAATTTATAATAATGCTTCTCTGCATAAAATACACTCTGATAAGGAGTATGGGTTTATATCTGTAAAAATGATCGCAGATTGGATGGAAAATCAATGGTCATCTGCCTTCACGACAAATTTCTAGAATTAATAACAGCTTAAGTTCCCGAAACTGCTGGAATTTTGGCGATGCATCGATTAGAAACGATGATAATCTTCACGAATAGTCTATTTACTATTACGAGACCTAAGAAAGTGAAGTCATCTGACAATTCAGGATCTTTTTCCTTCACTCTGGCTCAATGGAGTTGTTGAGCGAAGTGTCTTCTGTGTATTCTTTCTGGACGCTTTTTGTTGTTGTTTCAGACTGATGTGCTGTTTATGTATTAAGTACTATTTAGTATCTACTTAATCTCTGTTTTTATTACTTATGTATCTATTTAGTGCATAGAATATAAAACGCCATTACTTTTTATAGAACCTATTTGCTATTTCTTATTGGTTTTTCATTATACAAACCAAGAAGGGGTTTGAATTTTCCTTAACTATATTATTGTGTTCTTCAATACAAAGAAAAGAACAATTTCGAATGAAAACTGCGGACTGTAATGAATGAAAAAGAATAAAATCTCCATCGGAATCGGAATTATTCATCCCTAACAAATCGGAATTAATCAGTCCTTTCCCAAATTAAAGTGAAGAACAATAAATTTAGCGCCCCACTTGGGTGGAAGATTTAATCCTCCATGGTCTTCACACAGAGAATAAGAAGCCACTTAAGCCATAAACAAAGCCTCTCCATCTCTGAGATCAAGGGGCTTTGTTTATGGCTTAGTGGCTTCTTGGATGCAAGAGAAACCGAGATGGACGTTCAAAAGAAGAGTGATATCGAAAAGTGGACTTGTGCGAAGAAGCATTGAGGAAAATTGATAAAAAAAAGTAATCAAATGTTTCTCTTGCGATAGGATGAAAAAGAAAATATTGCTTAACTAAATAGACTTCATAAAAATGTAGTGACAATATAATGCATTTTTGCGCAACTACCAAAAATTCTATCAAAAAAAATTTTAAATGCACAAAAACATACAAATTGTTTTTTTCTAACGAAAAATGCAGGCACTTTTTCATTATGCATTTATTCGATAAATTAGAAGTATTAACTTTAAATAGCGGAAAAGGGAATAAAATGGAATTTTAAAAAAATCATAAATCTTTTCTATAGATTTTATTAAGGCAGAGTTTCAAATGGGTGACTTTTTCCTGGCAATCCTTGCTTGATTGTAATCCTTGTTATTCATATTGGATTCGTCACCTTTTTCTTTCACCAATTCCATTTTATGAACTTTTTTTACAATTTAAACTTAATATTTACCTCTGATTTGATTTAGTTGCATTTTAGTTGTAAAAATAGTGGCATATTCCAAATACAAAGTATCTTTGTTTAAAAATGTTTGACTCTTGAAATGTTTACTTCATGAATTAGTTTCATAAATATTTTTTCAATTTTTTTGCTTTGCATCTATCTTAGATAAATTTAAAAATTCACGGTGCAGGAAAATAAACTTCCGATTTTTTTTTTCAAAAAAATATTTTGTTTTCTTTAAAAAACTTCCTTTAGCTCAACTGTTCTCTTTAAACCACGAACTTTTAAACACTGCAAAAGAGGTTTCAGTGCATTTGGTGTTTAATAAATGCACTGATGAATTATCGCCTTTACATACCGGCATATGGTCAAAGCTTTAACGAATTTGGTTTTACATTTTAAACGCATCTAATTTTTGGTTGTTTAATATGCGAACCAAATTTTTTTCAGCTTTGATTTGAAACTTTTTTCACAGTAATTTTGTACTAAGTTCATATATTCACCATAGATTTGGCGCAACATAGCCATATCTGGCTCTTACGTCATTCAAATACAAATCCAATCCAATCCAATTCAATTCAGCTTTTCTTTTTTTTCCTACAATTATCGCTTTTTCTCCAGCCAATTGAAACACGAATTTAATACAGAACTACTGTTGCAGTCACAAAATCCTACACCAAATTTTTCAGTTCTCACGTATACATGTTTCTGAAAGTACAGACCGACAGACAAGTTTCCATTGCTGGTTTTTGATAGATGTCCAAACTATAGGTGCTTAGTCCGTTTACTAAATTTTATCTGCATCGCTCTCTTCTTGTTGTATTCTTGAAGGGCTGGGCAGTCTTATTATTGGTGTTGTTTCTTACGGTGCTTGAAATAGACAAGCTCACTGACGAAACGTCAAACGTCAAGCCAAGCACTAGCGTCTCTTGTTTCAGTAGCGCCATCTAGGACCAAGTGTACATATTAGTCATTCATGCGTCACATCTCTTTGTAAGGGGCAGACTTCATTCATGCATTGCATTCACTCAACCACAGATCAGAATTATAGAATGGTCACCTCTAAACCAGTACTCTCAGTAGCATTGTCTCAATATAAGAGCTTGGTGGCCACAACAGCTTTATACTTCCTCTGAAACAGATTTTGCTCAATATTTGGGACAAATCTCCAGATTTGGTAGTGTGTCCGTATCAAATTTAATGTCCACTTCTGTTTCTGGGTTATTAGACTGTCTTTAAAAAAAATGGGTTTTTCAAACCTCGGGAAAACCTAAAATACAGACACTTCTGGATCTGGATTTTGAATTTTTCGACAATTACAATTCTTTCTCCTTATATACTTCCTTCTGCGAAAAAAAAAAAAAAAAAGAACAGAGAAAAAAAAAACGAAAATACAAACGTTCTAGAGACCTTCATCACTTTAGATGAATCCTCTCTGCAAAAGCGAGAAAGATCTGAAAGGAAAAAAAAAACACATTTCTACTCCGATATCGAATCTCCCCAAAAGGAAATAGAACTCGATATATAAAAGGAATAAAAGAGATTTGGTGGAATGGTCGGAGACTCAACAGTGGAACAGAGAGGGGGGATGCTGGAAGGCACCCAAAAAACAGAGAGGCATTTCTGTTTCTTTCGATGCCGGCGATATCTCATCTTGTTTGGGGCTGATGGACTTTTGGTTGAGTGTCACGTGTTGGTGGAGATAGGACGGGGGAGTTTCGAACACGCAATTTCGCCACTGCCTTCGAGTCTGACCAGTCTCGTTTTTCATTTTGTGCTTCTTGAACGGTGGATTCTCGTTGATAAATTGATAAGTTTTTGTTTAGATGGTGATGAATCGTCATGGAATTAATGATAATTTTATTGTAATCTTAGAAATGGAATTTTTAAAATGACGAATAGAAAAAGAAATGCATCAAAGAAAGAATATTAACTGCTTAACTGTTTCGCCAGAGTACATCGTTTAATCAAATTTTGATAGTTATAAGTAAAAAAAAACCACGCAAAGCAATTATAATTCAATAATAAAATTACTCCGAATGCATAGAAAAGTCAAGTATTCAATGGATTTCCATTTGAATCAAAATAAAAAAAAATATCCTCATAATAAAAGGCATCCTCTTATTAGATAGTAAAGAAAATAAAACTGCTGAGGGGTTAAAATAGTTGTTGTTGTACCCGTGGCAATTTACAAGCCTGCCAACCGATAGTTAGGGATTTAAGTCTAAATTAGCGTCCCTTGTTTTTTCAGTAGCGCCAACTAGGGCCAAGAGTACGACTTAGCTACGTAATGCTTCACGTTTGCTTGCACAACCCCTTTTTACAGGGGGGCACATTCCCACTACTTATAAATAGAAAACAGAATAAGAACCATGCCCGAACTGGGACTCGAGCCCGGGACGCTCAGATCATGAGAAAGACACACTTCCCCTATATCTGGACGCCGGCGATAAAATAGTGAGTCGCATTTATCGTTAACTAGATGTCTTTGGTCTCTAGTTCTTTGGTCGGGATTATTGAAGATTTCATGCATAAATAAGTATTGGGACAAGGGCCCATTGATGACATATCCAGGACAACAAGCTTTTACTACAAATAAAAATTGGCACTTTGATTGAGAGAGTGAGATTGATTTTTTTTCTAATTATTTAAATATATAGATTATACTATAGTTTTAAAAATACATGCTGTTGCCCTATTTAATTTTACGGAATTTTCGGCAAGGGACTATAAATATATTAATAAACATAATTATGGATCTTGAACTATTAAACTCTTTGGATCATTTAACATTTTCGACGTTATCGACGAGATATCTCGTCTTTCAGATACTTTCAATGAAAGGTTTCTGTGGCTAAAATTTGTCTCTTATCTTATACTATAATACGAGGAATGGTTGCCAAGTCGAAAATCGCCCCAGAGTTAATAAACTCCGGTAAACTTGGGGGGCTGGGGTTTTTGGCCACGAGGAATCGATTGGCGCCGGTTTTGAAGCGCTACAGTCAAGCAGTTCGGAGTTGCAGATAGGATATTTTCAAACTTTATTAGTTCGCCATTTTGGCTAATAGGTTTCAAGCGGTAACGTGCTGTCATCTATAGCCAATATGGCGAACTAATAAAGTTTCCAGAAGATGATCCGGAACTCAAGGAACTGATCTCGAAATGGATGATCCATAACCCGTGTGGTGATATGAACCCAAACGCTCCGTGCATGGTCAGCAAACATGGAAGAGACCAGTGCAGATGGGGATTTCCAATGGAACATCAAGACATGACATCGCTGGTGGACGATGAAAAGCCGAGGTTTAACCGGTTATCTTTTCACCAATGGTTTCACAAATTTTCTTATGGCATGTATTGTTTTGATAAATCACAATTGAAAATTTAAATCTTCGAGTTAGCTTCGATGCCTGTTTTCACCGAGCGGAGCTCGGTCACCCGCTGGTGCTAGTTTATATAAGGGTGAACTTTCTGATATATACATATATATAAGAATGCCTTTACATTTATTTATTTATTTTTGGTATAAAATATGACATCAGCAAGAAGAATTGAAAAATGTCTTTTCATGAGTTTTTATCCAGTTCATCCTTAGTGACGAATGCATTCAGTGGAAACTCTCACGCAAAAAAGTACCATCTTAATCTTAATTAAAATCAATATTAAACCGCGAAAAAACTCCATATAGTGAAGTTTTATTAAATTTATTTTCTCAAGCATAGATGACGTTCCTAACTAATAAGTTCATTTAAAGTTCAAGTGTTGTGAAACGGTTGAGAAGACATATCTAAAAACATTATGAAAAATCTGAAAAAAAGCAATTCTATTAATTACAAAAATATAAAGTTCATGTTTTTCTGTTCGAACGAAATGTTCGAATTTGCTCAACATGTTCATGCCATTTCGCTTACAATTAAGATAATTTTCAGAAATATAAATGATTTTGGTGTCAATTCAAATCTGAAGCGATTCGAATATCAATAGGTTCGACTTATTGAAGTCACTCCCAAATCATATTTGATAAATACAATTTTAAAAATTGAATTTTGTACTTCAAACACTTTATATAAAATATTTTTTGAATCCTTTTCCTTCGTTTTAGAGTAAAATCTAGCAAAGAAATGACTTTAAATTAGAGGCGAGTAACTAATTTATTGCTGCATTAAAAGCGCGGGAAATGATTTATTGCAACAAAATAACTGTACGAAAATATGTTAATAGAAATTTAAGCAAGAATTTATTTTAAACTGTATTTGAAACCTATCGCCTTTTAGACATCAAACGAATTTCAGTTATTTAGCAAAGGCCTTCAACTTGCTCTGAAAATTAACTCTATTGAAGGTAGAAAATTCTTTAATTTTCTTAGAAGATAAAAATAAAATAGTCTGTGTTCTAAACTTCTCAAGTATTCTATAAATATGTCTTTAGAATTGACTGTCGTGTTTGTTTTCGTGCTTGTTTAATCCCTTCTAAATTTTTGTAATCAAGGAATCGTTTAACCATTCATTCAATCCAATTGAATCAGCTATTTGCAAAGATCAATGCTCACTAATTTGTCGGCGAAACGTCGTTTCAGATGTCTGCTCACATGTTTACACTTCATTAAATTCTTTTCAACGATAGATAGGCGATTGAATGTAACGTCTGATGTATGTCTCATTCATCTAATTGAAAACGTCTGGCACGTGCTGTACAACAGCAAAGTTCTTGATAAGGATTTCGTAAAAGAATTTAATGAATTGCCTTTGGTAGCTGATAGCTTTTCTTTTCTTTTTTTTAAAAAAAATTCTTTCAAGAGATTGAATGTACGTCTAATTATATAAAAACTCCAAATAAGTTTTTTTCGATTTTATAAAGAAATTTTCTCATAAAAATGTTTTTTTTTTTACTGTCGATAATGATGAAGTTTTCAATGAGTTAATGAGAAAGTATTTATATTCTAGAAAGTATAGAAAAAAGATTTTGTTATCTTATTCGAAAATTCTTTAATCTTTAATTTTAATCTCTAATTTTAAATATAATATTAACTAAACTTTTTAAAAGCGCATTTGAATAAGACTTTTTAAAAACTCGACAAAATCTATTTATCATAACTCTAATTTCTAATGAAAAAAAAAAGTCAGACGTATATAAAACAATAAAAATTACTTTGATGGCGTGATTATAAAATTTATGCGCCCTCCCACTAGTGTGGTGTGATGTGGAGGGGAGGTTACCAGCATATGTCTCGTTCTCGTCATCTGATTGTGGTTCAATGTTGAGAGATCCGTCTCAAAACAGCCATAGTGTTGCTTTCCAACGGGACATTAATATGACTAAACTAAAATTTATTTAAGATTTAAATCGAGGATAGCATAAATAAATATCCAAGTTGAGATAAAATATTAAATGTATTTTTAAAGCAGAAATATTAAAAAAATCCGAATATTATTGAATTTTTCTACGAATTTTTCAAAAAATTACAGTAAACTGTTTCAATGCAATTTTTTTCTCATGAAGTTCATGATGTGTCACATTTTCATTTCTATGTCTTTCAAGAATCAATAGAATGCTAATGATAATTCATATTTGGTATTCATAATGAAAGTTAATTACTTTATAATGTTAATAGTCAATAACAATATTTACCATGTTTGTCAATATTCACCAATAAAAAATATCGGACTACATAATTACTTTTTATTTATATCACGGATTAACCTTAATTATTTTGTGAATTTGCAATTTTACTCATTTTGCGTAATTTTTATTTTGACAAGAATAAAGTATTTTGTTGGTATTATTTTCTACGTTAAATGGATGTTAGATGAATATCTCCCAGCCTTGGAGATAAATTGGAGATGAAAACCAATATTTCACAAAATAGCAATTTCGTGATTTCTCTATTATGAGCGTAGTTATGATATTCTTCTGGTTAGGCCATAACACGACCATGTAAGTTATAGAAGTAGACTGTTTGGTACGGCGTTCGATTCGCATTCCTTGGGCTGCGAGTTCGAGCCTCGCTGGCTGAAGACCTTTGTGGTGATGCCTGACACACGTACACACGTATCTATCTGTCGTGGTTGCAAAGTCCTCCATGTTGAGAGTAATACCACTGGGGGTACTGCTTCTGAGATGATCGTTCTCTGATCCATGCCTAAATTATGATCTGTAGATCAGTGAATGGAATGCATGAATGAAGTCAAATTCGTAAAAAGGGTTACGAGGCTTGAGTACTGGTACTCTTGGCCTTAGATGGCGCTACTGAAAAAACGAGAGACAAAAAAAAATTCTGATTAAATCCCAATTTCTCTTCAGTCAGCGGGTTTGTCATTGGGAAGTGTCATTAAGAGCAACAGCGCAAACGATAATACGAGATCACGCAGTGCTCTAGGGAGTAATGCTTCTGCGAAATTCTCTTTTCTGTTGTATATTAAGTCGGCTCATAAATGTTACAGACCAAATGAAAAGAAAAATATGCCACGGCTTACTTCTGAACGGTGTCACAGATTTTTAAATGAACAAATCTTTCTATCGAAATCGAACAGAATCTTTTCTGATTCAAGTATTCCATAAATACCACATTGCTAGAATCTAGATACAGAGAACATTGACAGCATTGAAAGCTAGTGTCAGTGTTCCTACTGTTGCATCTTTGCTGTTGACATCAAAAATCTGTCACGAATATTTCTGAAGCGAACCAGAGATTATTAAGTGAACATATCATTTCAATCAAAGCAAGTAGAATCTGTACTGATTCAAGCATTATATGATACTAAAATTTAGAAGATTGATGTCTACATTGAAGGATTTCACTCGTTCTATCTTATCTATTTTTGCTGTTTCCATTATTAAAAAAACTGCCATGGATTATTTATGCGATGAACCAGAGATTATTAAGTGAACAAGTGATATCATTCAAAGCAAGCAGAGCTCTTATAATTTAGATAATCAACAATTTTCAGAAATTAGTTACACAGAACATTAATTTCTACATCGAAAGATTGCGACTTTTATAACTAGTATCTGTGCTGTATGTAATGCATCTTTGTTGTTGTCATTATTAAACTTAACTCTTAGAAAACGTTTTGTTTGATTATTTTTATATGTCTTAAATGATCTTTAAAAAACAAAAAGGTAAATCAATTACATCTTGAAGTAAAAATATCAGAATTCATTATCTATACACTCATTAGTTCTAAAATTGATCCACTCTCTCAAAAACTAACATCGAGATGAAAATATTTTAATAAAGCAAACCAAGCCAAAAACAGTAGGAATCAGCCCTACCCCAAAAGAAAGAAATAATCAAAGTAATTCATATCTTCTAGCAATGACATATCCGTTTGTGAGGGAAAAAATATTTATCTCATAACGAAATGGGCGACTTGTGGATTCAGATAAAAGCAAAAGCAGAAAATTAAATATCATTCCTGCATTTGTTTTTGCTGTTTTATGAAAAGGAATTATATTAATTACAGAGCTTTTCCCCCTCACGTATCTAGTTACTCGAATGCGCGGAACTAATGATGATTAATAATGATTGAGATGTTTTTAATCTTGCAACAAAAAGAAAATCAACGATAAAAATGTGCGATGCTTTATCAATTGTTTGATTTGTTTAATTTCCGCCTATGGATATTGCTTTTATTTTTTTTTCTTCGCCATCGAATTAATGAGTTTGTTTAGTAAATAAAATAAATCTTCAATTTTCTGTAATTAATTTTTGGTTCTGATGGGAATATTGGTGAAATTATATGAATGGAGCAATTTTTTACTTCGTAAAAAATAGAACAGAATTTGAAATATTTTATGGTGTGCGTATTTTAAACGATTAATATATTTCATCTTGATAGTCTGATATATTATCGCAAATGAAAAAAAAAATGTGACAAATATTAATCAAATGGAACAAATGAAAATATATAATAAAAATGTAGAAGTTTATTTCATTCTTAAAGCAACGCTGTGGATTAAAGATCCTGTGGATAAAGGATCTATATTCAAACGTTCTATTTAATTATCCTTCTGTAATATTGAAAAAAAAAATAGTAAAATTTCCTCGTTTTCTTTAATCGATTTTCACATGCCTTTAGTTAACATGACATGTTTTAGATTTTTAAACATGGAATTGTGTATTCAACTTTTAATCTTTTTTTATCAGTCTGTTTGAAAATATTACACACTTCTATCCAGTCAACTAGAATTTCATGAAAGAATAGAATTTCATTTTATTTATCAATCGATAAGTAAATTTCAATAAAATTTGATTCCATAAATGTGGTGCCATCTGTAGTAACATTGAGAAGTATTGCCTTCAGATTTCGATACATTTACAAAAGAAAATTATGAACTAAAATGTCGAAAATATTTGAAACAAAATATATTTTTCTAATATGTTAATAAAAATGTCTTCTTTAAGAAAGTTTTTAATAAATTTGTTTTACCTTTTTATTTGTCTTGTTTTAATTTTGCTTTATTTATGTCTTTTATTTGACTAATAACATTGATGAAAGTATGTAGCCTTGAACGTCGTTTAGTTTAGAGGTATCAAATATTTTAAGAACATACTTCTTAACAATGGTTTAGAAATTTAAATTTAAAGTTTAGGTAATTGAAAATTTAAGTGAAATTTTTATTTTGGTTTTTCGCCAATTACTTCGAGAATAATTAAATCCAATACCTGATTTTTACAATATTTAACACTATTTTTAAAAGTTTAATGATGCCAGTTTTTTTATGGTGTAATTTTATTTCTGAATTTTGACATTTAAAAAGATTTTCATAATCTTCAATAATGTGTTTAATTGCTGAAAAACTATGAAATTTTAATTACTGAAAATAGAAGTGAGATTTCAGTTGGTTTTTTTTTTGCAGCAATTCACAAAATTATTAATTCAACACTATTTGCATTATTTTAAAAATAAAAATATATTTTACAGATAATCTCTATTTAATTATCATCTTTGAATTAAAGTTTAATTATTTCTTAAATACAGGTTTTTGCATAATTTTTATGAAACATTATTTTATTAATATTCAAATTAGTTTTTTATAATTACTTAATCGCACATCTTCCTTTGTTTTTGGAAACAAAAAATAAAAGACGATTTTTATAAACCAAACACTTTATGTGAGAAATGAGAAAGTGAACTTACTTTTCCTCAAAATCTAGAGCTCAATTGCAAAGTAAATTATCTTTGCAATTGCATTTTTAATGCCACTGTGGTATTACGGCACTATTTCAACGAAGAAAATTTATCCATACATTTATAGAACCTCATGAATGTTTTGCTTCCTTCCAATATTAAAAACAAACTATCAAATGAATATCATTACCCATAATAGATCACAGCTAGAGATGGTTATTAAAGGTAGCTACTGTCAATGTGAAGATATGACAATCACTTCCTTTAAATAAAACGAAACGAAAGCACTGAAAATTTCTGAAAAGACTTTGAAGTCCCATTTGGGAAAAAAGCTGCCCAATTAGAAAATAAGGAAGCGTTCTTTTCCAGAAGGTATTTCCATTCACAGTATTCTGAAAATTCATGAATCAAATTTTCTTGATGAAAGAAACATTTTATACAAACAACCTTAGGAAGCAAAACGGGAATATTTTATGAAAGAAATCCTGTACAAGGATTTTACTCACTAAATTAAGATTCACTCACTAAATGAAGTGAATTTCAGAAGATATTTTTTACCATTTTAAAGAAGTAGTTTTTCATTAGATATCTGGAATGTCATAAGCGTTCCTTTTTAAAAAAAGAAAATATTTTTTTAACAGAGGAAACTGAAATGAAGAGAAGGCAGATTACAAAACCAAATATGCGGCTGTGAAATATCAAGAAACATTTTGATTGTGTTTTCACTCAGATTTTTTGTATTGTATTAATTTCGAAATATGTTTGCTTATTTATAATAATCTTTGAAATGCACAGAAGTCATTTTCCTGGATTCACATGACTCCTAGTATAAAGTATACATTATGTTATATTTAACTTGGTTATATATGTAAAACTTGGTGTTCTTTCAGAATGGTATAGAAAGAACTATTTATTGTATCTTTGGATTCGTTTAATATTCGTTCAAAATTCTCAAATTTAATATTAGAAAATGCGATTAAAATATTTTCTTTTAAAATTGATTAAACATAAAAAATATATTCATACCATAAAATAGTTCATATAGTTGAAATTTTTTTTTGAAAATTAAGATGTTGCAAAAGTATTTGTATTACAATATGTTTGATAGTTACTGCTTAAAACGCTATAATTTAATTAAAATTTTTAAAGAACCCAAACATTCTCACATAATCAGTAATAAAATTATTACTTCAAAGAATGGCTTGCATGACATTTTGGTACTGTATCCTCAAAATATATTAACCTTTAACTTGGGTTTAACATTTCTACGGAATTCATAGTCTCCTCGGTGAATAATTTGGATTTTAATCGTTGGTAAATAGTTGTTATCGATATTCGAATTTTTTTTTCATTTTCAATAATTGTTCTATCTCTATAACCATTTCGTAAGTATAAACAATAAGTTGACCAAGTTTCATCGCAATCGTATGAACGGTTTAGGAAGGCATAAGAGACATACAGACAAACATTCATTTTTATTTATATAAATAGATGATATGTCTTAAGATGATATGACCAATAAATTTCGTGTTTTTTTTTTCCTTTTAAATTCTCAATATATTTTCACTTTTACCATCTTAAAAGCACAAACATTTATCCTTTTCAGAAACATCTGATGTTCTGGTAGACATTCGCATTTAAGGTTCTTTTATCAACAAATCTAAGAAGTAAGGGTTCTCAATGAAAGCAGGTTCAGAAAATGGCACTATGCGCACAGTGTTTTATTATCTTCAATAATCTCTGTTCCATTGAGTATAGCGTTATTGGCTGTGCCATTAGAACACTAAAGCTAACATCTGGGTCTCTTGGGGATATTATCTATGCCTCCCGTCTCTGGAGAGATCTGCATTAATACTTTTAATTTGTGGCTTACTAGGAACTGGACATGGAAGATATATCCTCAAGCCAAAAATCTGCAAACGTTCATTCACTTCTAGGTTGCATGAATCGTTTTTTGAGAAATCTTAATGTACTTTGTCCAGACATTTGGATAACACTATATGGGGTCGAATCAATTTTTTTTAAGTGTATGATTATGCATTAGTGCCATCTTGATGAATCTTATTGTTCAGAGAATTTACCACTTTAGGAAGTATCGATGTTCAGAATATCATGGACACAAAAGTTCGATTTAAGATTGGATACCCTTTCTTATTACTTTTTATCAAACAAAATTGTCAAATAGTTTATTCGAATTTGAATA
>JAPMOQ010006051.1:0-18972 GCA_026543055.1 Argiope trifasciata
ATCAGATGAGACATTGATTAATATTTATAGGAAAATTACGACTAATCCAAAGATAATCTGGAAGTGATCACATTATAATTTTTGGATGTTAAATGTGTGGATAGTAGAAACTTTCGTGCAAATGAAGTTCTGTAAGTATTGATGTTTCGTAATTTCTGGAATTTTAAAAATTATGAAATCATTTTGGATATCGAAAACTGCGAATGTCTTCTAACAGAATAGGTATCTTCGACACATCTCTTCAAAAAAATTATGCTTCAGTGGTGAAAGTTATCCTAAAGAAAGGGAAAAAAAAATTCTCCATGGATGCGAAAGAGTTTGTTGCTCAAATGAAAACCCTAATTTAACCGCACTTAACAATTGTAAAGGGGGCTGAAGCTATTTGTACAGTTTCAAAAATGAATTAAAGCAGTATTTAGAATGTTAAATTGCAAAATAATATCAGTTACACTACAAGGAATAAAACATCGAGAAAGGGTTTCCTTTATACTGTTTTCTTTTAATTTAAAACCACTTCAGAATGAATCCAACAGATCGATTAGTTAACAAAATTTAATTTTAACTACATCAAACACTAAGAAAGTAAAAAGAATCGATTGAAATAATCGATCAAAATCATACTAGGCTTAATCTGATTACTGTTTAGATAAAAAATGAAGTCTTATTTATTTTTGGTGGTATTTGGCCTCAACGTTTTGGAGCGAAAAGGAAGTTTTTAATTAATAAAAAATTAACCACTCAATAAACCGGAATAAAAAGTAGTATATGTTCTATTTCTTACTATAATCTATCTTTGTGCTAAATTTCATCTAATTTCGTTCTGTCGTGATTGTGTAATAAGCATCCATCCATTCAAGCATCCAAACTTTCACATTTATAATACTAGTATAGATTAGAAATCAAATTATTATTTCTGACAATTGAAAACTAATTCAATTAATATCATCAAAATATTTTTTAGATTTTCTTCTAAATGTATCAATTCTTTTCTAAGTTTAATTGTACTTGTTAGTTACAAAATTTCATACTTTGATTTATGTTCGGATGTAAAAAATGTGAATGCATTTTTATTATTATGTGAGACCATGATGCTGTTTTCAAAAGGAGTTTTTGAATAATTGAAGACAACAAATAATTGAAGCTCGAAATCGCGTAGGCAATGAATAAAGCATAAATGGTAATATTTATTTAATCGCACCTATATTTACGTCCTTTTACCAATATTGTATTATTATCATGTATGCATTTTAAAGCAGATACGTTTTAAAGGTTTGACTCAGAACTATGGCATCAAATCTGTTATTTTCATGGAATATAATTTTTTTCAGAGTAAATTAGATAATTTAATTTTATAATATGTTAAAAAAACTTCACTTGTTCTTAACAATGGTTTTGATAAAAAGTATTTTCTCTTTACTCCAGTGGGTAAATATCATTTCATTCATTCTTAAGATTGAAACATTGAAGGATTCGTCTCCTGTTTTAGTATTAATCCATTATGAAACGGTTTATTTATTTCAGAAATTAGAAAATAATAATTTGTTTTTACAAATATATTATTTTCATAAAAATTCTATATAAATTAATATGTTTAAGAATTAACTGGTAAACAGTTCATCATTTGGAAATAGGATATATCTATATATATCTATATCTACATCTATATATATATATATATATATATATATATATATATATATATAAACTTTTTTAAACTGGTCAATCACTTTAATTCATTATTTGTATTAATTAATTTAAAAATAATATTCTCACGTGGGAACTTGATTGTTGCGATAGTAGATTTTATTTTTACTTTTTATTAATATGTATTAAAGTTTCATTAATGATATTCAAATATTTCTTTCTATATAAAAGATTTTACAAATGCATTTAATAACATACTAAAAATTAATAAATAATTTATCATTCATCAAAGCATTGCAATCATTTCTTCTTTCTCTAAAAAATCAGTTTGAGGCATTATCAGGAAATTTTAAAAATGGTCATTTCTATGGCCTCCAATTAATTTGTAAAATACTTGATATAAAATAAACTGAATGATTTTTTTTAAATTGATAAAACCCTATGAGAATCTAAGTTTCCAACAAATTCTAAAGAACGATAATAATTTAAATTTAAAAGTATTTTTGCAGTAAAAAATCTATTGAAGCCAGGCGGTGAAATTAATATTAATGACTAGTTTTCCTACATGAAATTGAAATGTAACCTGTGTTTACGACCTTAGAGTGCTAACTCTGGTTCTAGGTTTGAATGTTACACTTGCGATGCACACATATCATCGTATCTGTATCATATTTAAAATACTTTTATCTAAATATCTAATAAATCCTTTTTTTGGAAAATATATATGGCTTATTATCATGTGATAACATGGTCATGTTTTCATTAAGAGGTTTTGAATAATTGAAAACCACAAAAAATTTATATACGAAATTGCGCAGGCAATGAATAAAGCATAAATGGCAATACAAATAATGCATAAACAATTAATCGCGTATACTTTCTTACCAACTTTTAGAAGAATTGTATTATTATTACCCGCACTTCTTTGACTGCATATGCGTTTGAAAAAAGATGACTTGCTTTCACCTGTATTGCAAATGCTTCTTTGACAGCAGATGAGTTTGAAAAAGGTTAAACATCAGGGTTGTTATTTTCCTGGAATACAATTTTTTTCGGAGAAAATTTAATATTTTTTATATGTTCGAAATAACTTTCCTTGCGTTTAATATCTGTTTTGATAAAATTATTTTCTATTTCCCCCAGTGGGGAAATATCACTTTATTCATTCTTCAAAGGGAAAAATTGAAGGATTCAATTCTATGATTAATCCATTATGAAATAGTTTAATGATATCAGAAATGAGAAAATAGCAGTTTTTGTTTACAAAAATATTGTTTTTGTAAAACTTCTATATAAATTAATATGTTTGATAATTTATTAGTAAATAGTTTATCATTTGGAAATAGCATATATATATTTTAAGGACTTATATTAATTGAGACAAATAATGACTTAAAAAATAAGGTTATCGCATGATAACTTGAAATTTGCGATCATAGATATTTTTACTTTTATTTTCATCTGAATACCCTATATATTTAATTGAAATTTCTTTATGTCTTAATATTATCTTAACATTATTTTCCTTAAAAAGTCTAGTTTATACCTAAGCGTATCCTATAATTGTTACAGCCCAAACTATTTTTCGGTAAGAGGTTTCATCTGCAGGTTTATAAAAGTGTGCAAATAATTGTATTTTACTACCACTAAATATAAGCATGATTTAGTGGCCAATGCATCTCATTTTAAATTGGTAAGTGAACAAAAAGTATCTCCATTATATCCACGTTGATCTTCGCATTTCAGCTCAAGCAATGAATTCACTCCATCCAAGGACACGTCATTATCCCTGCCAAATTGATTACTCTTGCTGAAGATTAAAAACAGTGCCATTGAGGAAGTTACAGAACATAGAAAAAGGCTACAACTCAGTGCTCGGAAACACCCTGCCCTGCCAAGGAACTGGTACAACACGTATTACAAAGATCCCGAAATCGCCCGCGTCGGACGCTGTCAACCGCCAAATTCCTTGATTTGTAACATTTCGTTTAAAGGCACTGCACTTCCTCCCTTTTAAGCTAATAAAAATAAAGCTTCCGCTTAAGTTCCTTTTCTGAATTCTAATTTGCATGTGGAGAGTAAAACAGGCCGAGGTTCTTCAAGTCCGACCAAAAAGGTACTTAAAATGCAAATGATTTATTTGTTGCATAATAAAGCCATTAGGATCGCCGACAGATTGTCTAATGAGCGATCTTAAAGGCTTATTATAGAAACTGCATTAAACAGAGTCTCGGATCTGATAGTTCGAAATGGTTTGATTTATGCTTGGGATTTACGGGCAAGAAAACTCGCCGCCTCTGATTGCATCACGCCATTCCCATCAAAGATGGTTAAAAGCGCAGTTATTGGTTCTTTTTATAGCAGATTTGAACGACTTGAGGAAAATGGGTTGCAGAGTGTTTCTTCTTATTATTGCGCGCTCCGGCTGCTTTATGGTGACAGCGAGAAGTTATCGGAGAACAGGTAAGGATCTGAGATGCTTATAGACACAGAGGAATTACTCGCTTTCCCAAGTAGCTGAAATTATCTTTGGGGTTAAAAAAATTGCACTGTGTGTTTACGCACTAATGTAGAATTAGGAATTTGGAAACTTGACTCAAACGCTTTATTACCCAGTGATTGCAGATTTAAGCATTCGAATAAGAAGCAAACATTTTTAACATTTGTTTCTTGTCTAAGAATATACCCTTAATAGATTTATAGAAGATTTTGAGCTTAACATTAGCAAAAATGTTAGATATTTATTTCCAATTACACTATTTTTTGGTACAAAATCACGATATTTTGACAAGTCAAAACTAACAGTAAACCAATAGCTTATACCTCAATAGCACATATTTACTGTACAATATTATATGATAGTAAATAATTATAATTATATAATTCAATATCGCATAATATTGAATAATGTAATATCGCTCGATAATGTACATTATGCTGCTTTGATATTCTGTGTTAGTAGGGTGTTTGCTTATTCCAAAGAAACTCGTAGTTGTTTTATGAAAAATTTGTTACATTTAACATTCATTAAAATTTTAATTATAGAATAAAATCTGCTAGTATATTGCAAAATTAAATCCTTTTTCTATATAGGAAGCCCTATATCTATCTTGTTCGTGATTTTTTAAAAATAGTTGATATTGGGTTGATATAGGAACAAGGTTATTTAGAGTAGATTATTTATTGCAAGAATGATATGTTATTCCTGTATGCAGTTCCATTTTTAAAAAAAATGTATTTAGATTAAACGGCAATACTCTGTTGACGTTGATTATATAAAAAAAAATATTCTCATCTCAAAAAAAAAAAGTCAAGGGAAACTTATATCAAGTTATTGTCGTTTGGAAATTATCTCTTTCATTTAGTTCTGTGGTGAAGCTTATAAGTCAGAAATAAATTCGTATCCACTGCAGGACACGAATAATTACTTTTGTCTAGCAGTTGGCTGCTGTTTATAGCGTCTCAGGTTCTAACCTACCTAATTCACTGAAACATTGGTGATCTCTGAATATAAACAAAATCAAACGCATCCATTGTTTAGCTGTTGTGTTACCCTCTTTCCGAAGAAAAAAAAAGAACTTGACGGGACAAAAACGTTCTTCACTCGCCAAATAAAATTGTAAGGCACACTAGATTCAACAGTCAATACAATACATCACCACTCACTGGCAGCAAATATCGTTCGTCTCACTAACGACTCACTGGAGGAAGAGCATGCGGTAAGGCTTATAATCCAGTAACAACTTCCTGGCAAAAGTAAATACTTCTGTCTAGTGGTCTTGTTATTCATCTACAAATTATAACGCCGCAGCCCTAACCTATCTAATTTTCACCGTTCTCTTACAAGTGGATGATACAAATATGACTTTCTGATTCTCTATGGACTTGAAATATTGTCTGAAACCTTGCAGTGATTCGTGCCACTATCTGTCATCTTTCGTTCATACTGTGTACATAAAACTATTTCCTGACCTGCTTTATTCAACCGATTATATACTTAGTTTAACTTTACTAATTCGTATTTTTAAAAAGTTCGCATTTTCAAATCTCAAATCATACATTTCGTATCATATTTTGATGGCAATCATATTCTTTGAAAACTTCAGAAAAATATGACAACCAGCATTCCATCTATTATTTGTAGGTAGTAATTTCAGTGAAATGTATCGCTTGAAATAGCAACGCCCATTTTATGGTAAATTATTTACAATGAAAAGCGAAATGAATTTTCACTATTATACATTCGATAGTTGATACATGCCATGCATACTAGAACTTTCACAAATAGCAGACATTTGTAAAATGGAAGGGATATTCGATTATTAAAAAAAATAATCAGAAAAGTAAGAAAAATTGGAAAAAAAAAAGTCCTTATATGCTGGGAAGTTAAAAAAAATAGGATTCTCTTTATTTTAGCTATTTCTTTCGAATCAATTTGAGTTAGTGACATTTTTTTTTTCAAACGCGCTTACTAATTTGTGTAAATGATAATTACAGAATACTGATATTTTATGATTCTATAAAATATTAAAACTCCATTTAATTGTTCAATGTTAACAACTTAAAATAAGTTAAGGGTAATTTATAGAAAATTATTTTTTAAAAATGATATGGATGGACTAATCTAAATTATAATTCGATCATTAATAAAAATTGATTCTAAATTTATTCACTGCCTTGACTTTATTACTGCAATTAAAATAAAAGTATCTTTTCAATAATATATTATTTGATAAAAACATAAAAACATTTTGACTGTATTTTTAATGATAAAACTATTCATACAACAACCATCTTGGTATTTTTCCAAGTTTCCATTTTAAACCTAATATCACTATCATAATTAATGGTTCTCTTTTGTAACTTTTTCTTATTTAAAAGTATTTCAAAAAAGAATTTCTTTGCATTTATTTTTACCCTATGGATTAGCCAAGTAAAATTTATAACTGGAAATGAAACATGTGGTCAAACATCTACATGATGCAGTAGAATATGGAAGAATAATTTTAGTAAAGATATATACATACATATAAAATACATATATATACATACATATAAAATACATATACATACATACATATAAAATACATATATATACATACATATAAAATACATATATATACATACATATAAAATAAGATATAGAAGATAAATTTGTTTAAATGTAATTTTGGCACAATAAAATATATTCTATTTAAAGTAAAGGAAAATCCTTGCGTTTATGGAATTCTTATTTTCGGAGAGGTTACGTAATTTTGATTTAATTTTCAAGCGTAATATTCCAGAAGATACAGGCACATTATCTAAATTAATTTGATTAACATTTACAAAATGTAAAGGCCTGCATTTATTCGCATATTGAACAGTAGAATATTTGGATTTTAATTATTTTCTACTTTTTCATATTGAGGTAGTTTCTCCAACTCCACGCCATTTACATCTATCACCACTCAGTAAGACAGGTAGAAGCTTCCACCATTCCATAATATCCTCTTCTCCAAATCTAAAGCGCCAACCTCAGAGATTATCTTCATTACCTGTCGACCATCACTTGTAAATACTATTTATGATTTCTTTAGAATCAAGCTGCGAAAAAATAACTGAAAAGCATTCGATCACATCAGAAAGAATAATGCAGCATGAATCAAGCAAAATTGATGATTTTCCCCTTTCTTTTATGAATAGAATTTTCAGTAAAGTTGGTTAGTTCTCAAGATTTTGTGAGGTCGGATGAGATATGACCATTCAAAAATAATTTTGTAAAATTAATAGAACTCTCAAAATATTTCAATGTTCAGTTTCCCTACATTAAATTATATTAGAAGAAAGCATAATTATTCATGTTGTTCTTATTGTTTATGGCACTTGTCATACATAACCCAGTGGATTAAGTCAGCGATTTGAAGCCTAGTTTTAGAGTCTCTTGATTCAGTAGGCCCATCTAGAGGAAGTGTATTATCTTTGTTATTCATGTGTCCCATAACTTTCCAAGGGGCGTAGTTCAGAGCCTCAATCAGAGAATGATCACCTCTGATCATATACCCCAAGTGGTATTACAATTTGTTCACAAGTAATAAGTTGCAACATATTTTTTTGGATTCTTACCAAATTTGTAGAATTGGATATCCTTCGTAATATTAAATACAACATTTTTAAATCTCACTGTATTCTATATGTGCAGATAACATCATTATATGCTGCATCTGTATTAATTTTTATTATATATATAAACATCCCTTTATAAATTTCTTAAGATTCCTATTTTTTGTGAGTGGTGACAGAAGATATACTCTTAAAATAATTCCCAAATATATAGCAAAGCAGTTATATTCCCCACAGCATTTAATAGAAATGTCTCCCCAGCAACACTTTCGAGTCCGTTTTTCTGTAGAGCCATCCAGAATTAAGTCATCTTCCCCAGGCAGTCAAAGCAAGCTTAAGTCCGAAATCTATGGCACACAGCAAATCCCCGCCTCGTTTCTTCTAGACAGTTAAAACAAGTTTTCTTAACGCGTGACTGGTCTAATCGTCTGCGATCGTTCCCGACATTCCGAAGGATTCCTCCCTAATCCCTCTATCAATGAGTGTGGCGTTCGGGCGCGATGATCCGTGCTTTTTAAAAGAACTCGTCAGCCAAGCCTGAAGATGATGGGTGTAGTCTTTTCCCGCCCCTCTACAGATGTCGGATTCTACATCATTACCGGCGCATAATTAAGTTGATCCGCTGTTTACGGGAAAGCGATTTACACTTTTCCGGCTTCAATTAACGTCGCACAGTTTTGATATTAAATGTCTTGTTAGGGAAGAACAATTATATGTTGAGTAATGATGATGATGATGATTGCGTTGATGGCGGGGAAGAGGAGGACGCTAATTTTGCTAGGGGGGCTGCAAGCTTTGGGCAAGCACTTCAGGAGAAGTGATGGACTTGAACAGCACATGACGAATTTCTTCTCATAGATTCAAGTACTCGAATTGCTAGAAGGAAAAAGATGGTTAGACAAATTGTGAATATTTTAAGAATCACCTCTTTTGAGGAAATCGATAACACTAAGTTACTTTTCCATAATTCATTCACTTTTATGAGCCCTTTAGCTACTGAAGCATTGGTAAAATATGTTTTAAGTAGGAGAATCAAATAATGTGTAGATTATCTATGAAGCGTACTTAGTCAATAACCAAAATGTCCATAATGAGTCATGCTATGATAAACTTTCAGGTTGTTTTTCTGCTTCATTCATTTGTTGAAGTAGTACTTTTATGGAACTACAGAAAATAAAATTTAATAAAATATGTTAAGTTTTATGAGTGGGAGTCACATAAAGTGCAGATTATTAACAAAGTCTGCTGATTAAGCAACCGAAGAGTAAATAATGAGTCACTTTACAATATATTTCTTAGTTGTTTTTTCTGTTCTGATTTGCTTTTTTTCTGTTCAACTTCTGAAGAGCGATCCTTCCTCACAACTTCTGGCGATCTTTCCTCACACTTGTATAGTGGTAAAGTACCGCATATTTATATTATAGAAAATAAATTTAATCAAATGTGTTATGTTTTACGTGTGAGAATCATAAAAAGTGCAGATTATCAAAGAAGTCTCAGATAAAAAATCTAAAAAGTCAATTATGTGTCTCTTTACGATATATTTTTAATTGTTTTTCTGCTTCATTAAGCTACTGAAGCAGCACATATAGTATTATAGAATACCATACATATACATATAGTATTATAGAAGTTTAGTTGAAATGCGTTATTTTTAAGTGAATCACAAATAATGTAAAAATTATCAATGCAGTTTGTTGATTAAGTAACCGAAATGTCGATTCACTGCTCTCATTTTTCAGGGGAATCTCAAAATCACCTAAATTGTTTAAATCTTATTTACTAGACACTTCTTAATGTAAACATAAGATCTTAGTTTTGACAATAGAAACTTTTTTGGCTATACATAATTTTTTGAGGGTAAAAATAATGAAACAAATAAATGTTGATCGGTATAAATTGCAAGGACTGTGTAAGATACTAAAATAATAATTTTAGTCTCCAGAGGAACTTCATAGGAACGTTAACACAAATGACTGCTGTTTTCAAATAGAGGGTTGTAAATAAATTCTTCCAATATGGTAAATGCATAGATCTTCACAGTGAATAGTCAAAATATAACCATTATTATTAGTAAATTCAATAATTAATTCATTTTAACATTTATTTTCATTTATTTATGATTCATCAGAGCTTCCAAAAAGATGAACCTCAAGTCATTATCAAATTGAATCAAAATCTTTCATTGATCATGGTTAACATTTATTTAGCTAATGTAGGATTTGAGGGATACTTATTATTACATAAATACACCCTTGAATGAAAATGAATGTTATAGTTAAGATTAAGCAGGTATTTATTAATACAAAATTTGGAGTATTTAAACTGCAACAAATATCTAAGCTAAAAATTGTTGTTGAAAGAAATCAATTAAAATATATTACATATATTTATTGCATATTAAATATAATTAACAGCTTTCGTCATTTATATCTTCACCCAGGACCATCATTCTTTCAATAACGTCATCGATAAAGTAGCTTATTGAGGGTATAAATGCTTCAATAATCATGGTGATTATATGGAAATGTAATATATGCCAGTGTTGTTCTACTTTTGTCAAAATATTTGAATTCATAACTAAAACTTTTCTCTTAGAGGTCACCTTAATTTTGATTCACTTGCTACTATATCTGATCTGAATTCGAAGAAATTGTTGAGATTTCATATGCTAAAATATTAAACCCTTTCGTTTTGCGTTCAGTTACATGTCGAAATATTTAATATGGTACAAATATGAAAGGCTAAAAGAGCACCAAGAATAATTTTTTATCTAGTTTTCGTTGGTAGATGAAAATTTTCTTTTCTCTACATTTTCTTTTTTTTACAGATGCCCAAGTTTACATCATTATGTAAATTTGGGCCGATTCAAGCCGAGCGTCTTTTTCAGTAACTCCAACTATGGCCAAGAGTACAACTTAGCTGCTACATGCTTCACTTTCGCTTGCACAACCCCTTATTACAAGAGTGCACATTCACACACTTACTGATAGAACACAGAAGAAGAATAACCGCCATTCACGAACCCGGACTCTAACCCAGGACGGCTAGATCATGGGGAAGACGCGCTACACCTATGTCAGGATGCTGACTCATCACTATAACCTAAAAAAATTTTCAACTTTTTGAATCATACAAAAAGAATTGCTGAAGGGAATCAGGCTGATCCGGAACTAAAGAAAAATATATACTTAGCTGGTATGAACTTGTTCTTGAATAATCGTGAATTTCCCAATTAAAAAACTGATATAAATATTTCTCTCGAAATTGAAACAAAAGTTCAACATGTAAAAAAAGAATGTTTTGCCTGTGAAGTACGGAAAAAATAATAATAATGCTGTATTATATCACTCTGAGCCTTTTTAGAGGCAATAAATATGAGAAATAGATGAAACCATGAAAAAGCCCATAAAATATGAATAACTTGTTAGATAGAGACGTAATGAAATAAAATTTTATTATACCTTTGAGTCCGTATGTACATGGTATATACCATATAAATATATTATAAATAAGGTGTATCAATATAGTGAAAATATGTTTTGAGTTTTATTTTTTATTGAAAATTATTGAAATTTGTTATACAATTCTAGTGTATAAATAGTATTTTATTGCAGAGAATGTTTCCAGCAAATGTCATTACATCAAATCTCTTAATATCTTTTTGTGCATTATTCACTGATATGTTTCACCTTTTCGATACTTTTGTTATATAATGGAACTTTACTTCCTATCTTAATTAATATTGCCCTTTTGCATTATTTATTACAGATTTAGTCACCAAGTGCCTGTAAATACACTATATATTCTGCTCATCCTTTTCTTTACTCTATGTTTCTCAAAGTACGTTTTTTCAATTAAATCGTAAATAAAACCCAATCATATGACTCGTTTAAAGCTATAAGCGAAATGTTATTGAATTGAAAACATGAATCGAACATAAATGGGAGGTTGATGCTATAACAACACATCATCTCTGATATGTATATGTACATCATGTATAGCCACATTTCAGGATTTAGTTATAAATTTATTTTGTACAGGACAGCGATTTTCGGAAAAGATACGATAAATAAAATTAAAAAAACAAATATATATAAACATCTCATTTCTAATATAATAAGTATTCATTTTATGCATTAACAGAATATTAATATTGTAACTTGATATTTATTGTTCACTAGACACAAAAGGATATAAAATTCATAGTTCAAAACTACATCGGTTGCTTAGCATTTATATGCAATACAACTATAATAATAACTTAAATAATGAATGCGGAATTAAATATTAATAAATTGTTTGTTTATCAACATACATCTTTCAGGATTGTCTTTTTATCCTATTTTGAATAGTTGCCTAAATAACTTGTTTTTAGCTATTTATCTCTATGTAATTTAATCGTACATTCTGATATATAATGTTATGAAACAAAGATTTTTCTCTAAAACTCCTATAGTATCTCTTAGGTTAAATTGATGCTTTAATCACTTTTTTATTTATTTCGCATTGTTTGCTTCAAATTCTTTTTTTATATAATTATCTTTTTCATTGTTATTTAAATTTACGCTACTAAGCAATTCAGTCAAAATGTTATTTTTAAAATTATTATTATGCGTTTTTCATTATAGTTGCTTTCTCACAACAAAGGTAGAGTTATGATTTTCTCAATTTTAATGAGAAAAATTGATTATATTTTTTTTTCTGTATTTCATTATCATGTTATATCAAGAAACATTTCTAATATTAAATCAAATGTAAGTATAGTCTGCCAGCCATCTACTGAACAGACTGTACCATAGCTGGCATAGATATAAAATGGGTTAGAATAAACAACAAAGATTTTTTAAAAATTTTATTATTAAAATAATAAATAGAAGTCGGCATTTTCGACAGCAAATTTACCAATGTTTTGTTTACTTTTTATCATTTTATATTACTATGACTGAATATAAAGCTGACTGAAAGAGCTTTTGTCACTATTGTACAGGCAAAAATAAATAAATAGATTAAAGAGAATTTTTTGGATAGTTGGGAGATAGCAATTTCCTTGGTTTTTAATCGAAAGAACTTTTTTATTTATTTATTCAATTTTCGGAATCTTTCAATAAACTATATTTAACAAAATATTGAATCTCTTTAAATATTTGATCACTTTCAAGCATTATAATTACAATTTGTAGTTAATTCCATTTTTAACCATTTTAATTATGAAAAAGAATCCTTTTTAGTGATTTTAAAGTTAATGTTGTGATTTTGGTTTAGTTAATTCCGATTCAAACTATTCCCAAAACCTTCCTTTTACAAATTCAATTAATAAATCACAAAAAGACAAGAGTAAATAAATTAAAAATGAAATTATAGTTTTAAAATAGTATTAGCTCAAAAAAAGTTTACTTGATATAGATAATTATCTTCTAGTAATAGCTCTAGTTAAGAGGATTATTCTATTATTTAAATTAAACAGACCTATCGGAAATTTCCTGGTATTTTTACTTAAAATGAAAACATGTAGTTCCAAATATTCCAAAAGTATTAAAATTAGTTCATATCGGTATTGAAATGTAGCAGAAGATAATTACGTTTATTTAAAATTTAAAAACACTTGATTAAATTTGTATGACTGAAAGTGATTTATTCTAGCTTGATATAAATTCCATTATTTCTATCTTAGTAGTAATTAATTGATTTAAGTGACAATTAAAACATTTCGGTTGTTTTTTAGTAGCAATTTATTCGCAAGTTCATTTTTATTTAGATCATTTATAAAAATCATCATTTTATTGTTTTAAGAAACTTAAAAATTGCTTTCACGAATTGATTTATAATGTATAAAAGTAATAATAATTTACACAACACTCAGACTTTAAGTTTTATTGATATAAATTAATTGTTATAATTATTTAGGCGAAATGCACTATTTTTAGAGAAATAGTGCATTTCGCCTAAAGTAATTAAAGTAACTAAAGAGTAAGAAAAAAATAGCTAAGGAGTAAGTAAGTAACTAAAGAGTAAGAGTAAAATTAAGAGTAAAGTAGCTATTTTAGAGTAACTAATTTTTTTAAAAAATATTTCGAAAGGTAAAATGGGCTCACGAAGCTATTATTAATTAGAATTTATTAATTAAAATCTACTTGTGATTTTGAAATTTTGTCCTGAAATCACTGTCAATATTCTGACTCAAAACTATTTTTCTTAAACTTAAAATTACAAAATGTACATTTTAATTATTGCAATTTATTTTCCCCAAAATTATTCATGAGTTTTGTAAAACATGTTTAATACATTTTTTTCAAAATTTATGAACATACGTTTGATTCATATTTTGAAATTCAAAAAGTTTCCGTTGTTTCATTAAATCTTTAATATTTTTTAATCTTTTCCACTATTAAACGTTAAAGAAGAAAGATTTTTTTAAGTATTTGATCTTTTAAATAGGGAATGAAAAAATGAAGTTACAATACTGTGAAAGAAAATTATCAGTCTTAAAATAAAACAGATAAAAGTTTTCCTGGAACCTAAAGGCGTTATTGATGCTACCAAGGACATGATATTTAGTTGGAATTGAAAAATTCATGTGTACAGTAAATAGAAAAAATATATATATATACACTGGAAATCATGTGAGAACATTATTATTTTAGGTCATTATTTGCTTTAATTAATTTAAGTCATTAACCAGTTTAAACCGTTTGAAACAATCAGGAAAACTCTCTATTGGGCTCTATCCCTCTCTCTCTCAACAAAGTTTTGGAGCTCCACAGATTTTGAGATAAAAAAAATATATTTATCGTTTTTCCTAAATATCAATGTATGTATAATTTTATAGCCTCGTGACTGTTTCATATTGATTTTAACTAGTTTATAACTTAAATTAGTTTTGAAAAATTTGAAAAAATTCAGAGAATGGCTAATTTAGAAATTAAGTTGTAACTTCAGTTGGCAATAAATGACATGTGACAACCTTCCACATTTTCCCCTATTAACCCTAAAAGTAAAAATTGATGCCTCAAAAGCGATAAATTACTAATTTTTTGCCTTCATATATACAGGATTTAAAAATCTCAAACCCAAAACAAGCGCATGTTCTCATATGATAACATAGTGCAAGCCTGTTTAAATTATAAAGAATCTAATCTTCACCATTTCACTTCGCGCAAAATCGAATGAAATTCTCATAATGTTTTTTAGTATATGTTTGAAGATAGAATTCTTTAACATTTTTTTTTTTTGCAAAATAATACTAATGAATATTATAGTTTGGAATAAAATAAACTCTGATATTATATATACTTTAAACTAAAACATATTTCAAGAGCTAGTAAAGTGCTAACGCTTTATATTTAGAACTGTTTATTTATTTCTTTAGTTTGGGAGTTGCAAATAATAAATTATGCAAAGAAGTTCATATACGCCATGAAAATTTTTGGCAAACTAGGTGATGACTAAATGGAATTAGAGATGGATAAAATTAAATTTATAGGAGAATGAAGGGCAAAATAAGCAATCCGAATTCGGATTGTTAGAAATGGAATTGTCCTCACAATTCCACTATTAATGGAAATATGATGCGATAGGGTCGATGGCATTTGATTAATTAGAAATTTATCTACGGAAGACCCATTAATGATTAAATTTTGCTAAACATTTCAAGAAATTTTTAGAAGAATACAAGATCTTGTAAAAATTGTGTCAGACGTGAGAACCTATCATCTTGCACAGCTAATTGATAATAGTCAAAAGGAAAAAATACATTTCTTAAAATAATTTTTTTAAAAAAATCTTATATTTCAGCATAATTACTTAAAAAAATTAACAGATGAGAATGGTTAACTTCATGAATAATATCTTAAAATGTTTTAGGAAGAATAAAAGCAATGGATGCGCTGATCATTAAAATGTGAACATTCTATTAAAATGTGAAGAACCATTTTTTTAAATTTCATATTATGAATTAACAATAAACGTAATAGATGTGAGGCGTTTGAAGTTACACAGTTTTGATTTTCATCCGGATTTCATATTTAAAACTACATTACTACGAACATGTTTGTGTAAGATAAATGTGGTAATAAGTGCAACCACGTTTTCTAACTCAATAGTTAATCACCAAAGGCGGATGGTTTAATAAATGAAAGTTAATACTAACTCGTATACATAAAAAAAATGTAACCAGACATCTGTTCCAGTTTAACACCTAGCGGCCGCTCAATGCAATTTCAATATGTGCTCTGGAGTACGGTCAATATGTACCAAGGTCAGATGACAGTTTACCCCCGAGAATTTTATTTTTCGTTAAATGCTTAAATTAATTGTATGGCTTATTGCTTTTCTTGTATTATGACTCTGTTTGTGAATGAATTTGTGTGTTATAAATATCTTTAAAGTTTCAGTAAAAAGATTTAAATCATTTAAATTCCTTTTCTTAAATGTTTTGGCGCAAAATAATAACTAGTTTTGCTGATTTTCTTACCAAGAAAAATCTTTAAATATTATCTTGGCAGCAATATTGACGATACGATATTTTTCCAAGTGTAATATTTTTCTATGTATATTTTTATTCAGTGTTTGATTCAACGATATTTCCCATTGATGCAGGGGAATTTTAATAGCTTTTTATTGTTTTCACAAGGATTTGTTTGCTTGTTTTTCTAAATTTCCATTATTGAAAATCAAGAGTTGGAGAATAAAATCGACCTGAATTTTTTTGTTACATTAAATTTACACGATTATCTTTTAGCAAATTTTATCCGAGATATTAAATTAGATAATCCGTATGCTGCAAGGTTATATTAATGCCTCGATTCTTCTTATTAGCTTGTCTCAGCCCACAAAAATTCTGCTACATGACCTCATTACATAAAAATAAAACATAATACTTTAATTTCGGAATGCATTACTATGCATCAAGTCAGATGTTAGATGACATTAGAAATCACAGGATAATTGAAGATCCCGACTTGAAGTTTCAAGAGTAATGTAAAAGGATTGGTGGAAATGGAGTAAATACTGCTATAATTTGATATTGAAAAATAATTTATATTGGGAAACGAGAATATCAAATGAATTATATCAGCTTTAATTCTTCAACACAATGAATGATTTCTATAAACTAGTTGGACGTCAAATTCTTGTATCTTAGTTTAAAAATAAACAAGTTTTAAATTGCTTACATCGGTGTTATTACTATATACGATCGATTATTTCAATGTTTGCTTAAATTATTTTAAAACCTTGGTTCAAGGCTTGCTTTCACTTTAATAATGCTGAAAGTTCCCAAGAGCTCTCTCAATACAATTATGTTGGGCTCCCGAGACGCCTGGTTATAACTAGGAAATATCCTCCTTCTATTAAGAATAATTCATTGAACATCCAAGACACATTGGATACTTGATATGTTTAAAGATAAAGAAATGTCCTGCCACCTTCGAAAATAAAACTTCAATATTTCCATATTCTTCGGTATTTTTAATGATTATTGGAATTAAAGGAGTTACATTTACGAAAACTGGAAGAACATAAATTGATAAAGGCGTTTTCATTTACAATAATCAAATTCCAGAACTATTTTGAATTATTAAAAGTGAAAATCAAGAATTAAGTGATTAAAGAAAAAGTATTATTGATATTGGTCTATAGATTTCAGCATTCTTTTTAGAAATTATGGAATCTACATTTGAAAAAACCTAAGTATTTGTATCAGTTACGTTTCTTTTTGGAATCTAAAAGGGCTCAAAACATATCGGTTAAACTAGAGGATGTAATGTTATGCAATAAAATAAAAGGTTATAATCAGATTATATTAAATAAAGATAATTTGTTAAGTATAGAAACTAAGATTCAGTAATTCCCATTTGACAATTAAATATGAATAACTGATCTTAACCAGAGAAAAGCAGATTTAGATTATACATCAGAATTATGTATTATATGTTAATCCTTCTTTCACATTTCAGTTCATATTGCATGAACACGTCTCACGAATCATAACTATACTGATGAAAAAAAATCCCAACACCAAGAAAAAATTATTGTACAGTAATGAAATTTTAGGAATACATTTGTCTACATAACATATTTGATTGATTAAATTTCAAGATCACAGGTAGAGCCCTTCCAAATGTGAAATGTTGGTACATTAGTAACCGGTGTAACCACCAGAATTTTGAATGCAAGCATGCAAACGAGCATGCATTGTGACGTACAGGTGTCGGATATCAGTTTGTGGGATGGAGTTCCATACATGTTGCACTTGGGTGGTCAATACAGGGACGGTTAATGCTGGTTGTGGATGACGCTGGAGTTGTCGTCCAATAATGTCCCATACGTACTCGATTGCAGAAAGATCTGGTGATCTAGCAGGCCAAAGCAACATGTCGACACTCTGTAGAGCATATTGGGTTACAACAGTGGTATGAGGGCGAGCATTATCCTGTTGGAAAACACTACCTTGAATGCTGTTCATGAATGACACCACAACAGGTTGTATCACTAGACTGACGTACAAATATGCAGTCAGGATGCGTGGAATAACCGCGAGAGTGCTCCTGCTGTCATACGAAATTGCTCCCCAAACCATAACTCTAGGAGTAGGTCCTGTGTATCTAGGCCGCAGATAGGTCACTAGCAGACGTTCACCTGGCCTCCTTCTAACCAACAAACGGCTATCACTGTGACCAAGGCAGAACCGGCTTTAATCAGAAAACACAACAGATCTCCACTCCGTCCTCCAATGAGCTCTAGCTTGACACCACTCACGTCGCAAACGGCAGTGGTTTGGATTCAGTGGAATGCACTGAACAGGGCGTCTGGCTCGGAGCTGTTCTTGAAGTAACCGATTTGTAACAATTCGTTGTGTCACTGTGGTGCCAACTGCAGCTCGAATTTCAGCTGCAGACGCAGTACGATTAGCCACAGCCATACGCCGAATACGACGGTCTTCCCTCTCAGTAGTACCACGTGGCCACCCGGAACCTGGTCTTCTTGAGGCAGTACCTTCCCTTTACCACTGACGCTAACACTCATTCCTGCCAAGTCTTTCAGAAATATCGCGGAAAGAAAACCCACCTTCTCGTAGCCCCGCAACACGACCTCGTTCAAACTCAGTAGGCTGTTGATAATGGCTTCTTCGTCTTCTTAGAGGCATCCTTGACTAACATCAACCCACTACGTCAAATCGCAACTGTAAATAACGATTACGAACCTTACAGCGCTTATTTAAAGCAA
>JAPMOQ010006052.1:0-14939 GCA_026543055.1 Argiope trifasciata
TAAATTTAAGAAGACATTTTTTTGTCTCATAATGCCTGAAAGAGTTAGAATATCAATGTCCTAATTCATTCTGTTTTCTGTCATTATAACTTTCAGATAATTTTTCTTTAAATAATAATATTCCATAATATCCCATAATTAAACAATGTCATTAGTTGCACCAATTCCTAATAGCCACCCTGCAATTTTCGTAGACGATATTCATTAATATTTATATTTTTAAATTTTAGCATGTGCGACTTTTTAACTGAATTTCACTTACAATGACTAGAGTAATAGATCGTACTCTGAATTTTAAATTATTATTAAATTTCACTCTCAGAACGTTTTTGCCTCTCAAGTCATTAATGAATCATTTTAAGAACTTCGGTTTATTAATATAATTTTTGGTAATTTTATGATTTTGATTTGGCATAACAGATCAAACAATGACACTACCCCTATAAACTCGAATTAAACCTAAATTTAAACCTGAATAATATTTATTTATTCTAAAGCGAAATTTTAACATGATGAGCATACGATTCTTAAGTTGAGAATGAAGAAAAATCTGGAATTCTGGCAATAGAGGGATTTTTACATAAATATAGTTGACACTGAATTTTCGTACTACACATTTTATTCCTCGTGTACTGAATTTTAAAATATCATTAGATTTTACTCCGAGATTGTCCATTAAAAATTTTTGCATCTCAAAATTTTACTGACCACATTACAAACATCACTTTATGACTATAAGTTTCAACAATTTTATAAACACATTTGGTAAAACCAACCAAATAATGGCTCTTGCGTTATAAACTTACACTTGGATAAGCAATTTATTTTAAAGGGAAATTTTAAGATGATGAGTCTCTGAATCTTAAACTGAGAATATAGAAAAATCTGGAATTCCTACAATTGTCGAATCTTTGCATAAACACAGTTGAAACTGAACTTTAGTACTCAACAGTGAATTTTAAAATATTACTTAATTTTATTCTGACATTGTTAATTCAAGAGTTTTGTATCTCAAAATTTGAGAAATAATTTTGAAAATATCGATTTAGTACTATACTACAAATTTAAGAATTTATATTGAACTTTACATTACAGAATTTACATTGGCGGACCAAACAATGGCCCTTGTGCTTTGCACTCCAATTAAAGCTAAGCTTAAATCCAAATAATTTATTTATTCTAAAACGAAACGCTAAGATGATAAATATCCTATTCTTAAATTGAGAATTTAGTGATTAATTTGAGAAGGTAAAAATAATATTCCTTGCGTTACAAATTTCAATTAAACCTAAACTTAATCTGAATAATTTATTTATACTAAAAATAAATTTTAAGATAATCAGTCCCTGATTCTTAAATTCGAAATTTAGAATTGGTTTTGTAAAAGTAAAATAAATCTGGAATTCCGATAATTACCGAATCATTGCATAAACACAGTTTCAATGATTGCAAATTAACATCTATTTTTATTCGAACCAAAAAGAAGATAATATTTCTAATACAAGAAAGTATGCAGGTATTTCGAAACACATCAGTATTTAACATCTGTAGGACACAAGGTCGTGGTCCAACCTCCGCTAGACCCTCTTTCTGTACCAGACGATTTCTTTAAATTCAAATGATTTTACAATCTGGGCCGAATTCGGGGAGGAGTCGTCTGCACCTTTGAAATCGAATTCACTCTCTCCTTTTTTACTTCTTTTGACCACCTTATTCCAGAGCAGAAGTTCGAATTTCGCCTTTTCCTTTCGTACCACGCCCGGACGGACGCGAACGAAAACAAGTAGCAACAAAAAGTTTAGGTTTTCTGTGGCAGACCGGTAGGATTTTCAGGTCATATCGTCTGTCATACAGGTAGGGTCGAGTTCAGGGTTGTATCTCCTTTCACTTTCTATGGTAGGTGTGAATTAAAGGGAGTTATTTGATACTTCAATTTCTTCCTAGGCAGGATTGCCTTGTTTTTCGATTTTTCAAAGAGAACGTGTTTGCGTAGAAAAGGTTGCAGAGTACATTGGACAAAATACATTTTTCTTTTTATTTTAATTAAACCAAGAATCAATTTGATTAGATTCGTTTCGGTTTTCAAAAGGTTTTCAATGAAATAAGATTTTGTTTATTAGAATTGCAAAATAACTTCTAAATTAATATTTTAATCGTTTTCCAACAGCGATGCTTAAATGTATTATCCATATGTATTACAATGCATTATTTCAACACCAACATGATTTTTCAACACCAATTTTAGCATTTTTTAAAATTTTGTTCATTATACAATAACTAATAAAACAAATTAATTAGAGCATTTTTATTTCATATAAATAAATTTTAATTTATGATTTATTTTTATAAATTAATTTGTAAATGCATTATTTAATTATTACCTGATATTCTATATTAATATATACATGCATAATCGAGATTGAAACTATCTGGCTTATTTTGTAATCATTTATATGCATTTTTTACAATTAAGTTTGTTACCTTTTAATTTAAAACATGATAATATCAATATTTTTTATATTGGAAATATGCAATTCTCAGTATTTCATAAAGTATTAATGATTTCTTTTTAAAGAACATGAACTTATATATTACACCTAAGAAAGAATCTTTTATTAAATTTGATTTCTCTAAAATTAATTAAAAGGATAAATTTATTTCTCTTTTTAACAGTATATTATTCTGTCATTATATTTGAAATATGTGATAAGCAGTTGTTTTGTAATTATAGAAATATAATTTTTTATAACATAAATGTTTTATAAATAGTTAATCAATAAATTATTTTCCATTGCTTGAAAGTGGTACTGCATTTCAAAAACTTCTGCTTATTAATTATCTACAATTAATACGAAATCTTATTATGAAAAACCAAATAATTGGAAATGACCCTCAGACATGTTCCATGATTACAAAGCGATTATGTGAAAAAATGATTACGTACAAAATAGTACGTTATCACAGATTTCGTTTCATAAATCCGTAATAATTTTATTAACTTTTTTCCTATCCAAGTTTATACATCTCCATATGTAGATAATGCGATGCGCAAATTTTTTGTTAAATTAACATTTTATCTAAAACTAGAATTTCATCTCTTCTTTCCATCTGCCGACTTTTGCTCTCTTCTATGAAATATTGAACAGATTTCATTTGCGAAGGTACCAGAAGAATGATGTTGTGGAATTCTTTTATCTTTCACAGGTCTGCATGTTTGAAGCGTCAACATACAGGCCTGGCCTTGACACTTGTGGTCAGTGACTAAATGCGCTGCTTACTTTTCTTAAATAATAAAAATCTGTAACGACGACAAATAAATTAATCACTCTTTCAAACTTTTGGTGATATTTTTATGAAATAAAATTGTTTTTTTTTCGACATTCTGTTATACTTTTCAGACAACACAATTTCAATATATATATATATATATATATATATATATACACAGAGAGAGAGAAATTCTAAGATTCGAGGAGTGTTAATTTTTAAATAACAGCTGGCAAAAATCATATACGTCATCAATTGCTCACGAATATGTAATTCCTTTCTTTTATTATACAATTTTATGTTCGGTGATGAAATATTCAATCTCTTGGAATAAAATCAATTAGAGGTAAGAAATTTAAAAAAGTTTAACCTTAACAAATCTGAAAATGAAATAACAGGTTCATTTGAGAATTGTAATCTTTTATAAGAGATGATGCATATTTGCAGGTTCATACTTCAAAACAGAAATCCTAAAATTAATTAGCAGTGAACAATAGCTAAATAAAAAAAGCAGACAAAGTTATTGAAAACTCTAGGTATTGGCCTTGACTCTTCGAGTTGCAAAACTGTACTAAATGGTTTGTTCAAATTTGAATGAATAATGGACAATGTAAATTAATAAAAATAATGAAGATTCTAATTACAATGCTATCCTTTTCCATTTAGGTCAAAGTCTACTGAAGTTATTTCGAATATATTATAATGCTAAATTAGAAATACAGTAAGTGTGTCATAAAATTCTTTTCTTTAGTGAACTTGGTAAAGAACAAGAAAATATTTTGCAATTGGATTTAAACTTTTATTCGTTTAGATGCTTGGAAAGCAAGCCCCTTTTTATTTAATGCAATTACCATATCAGAGGCTATCTATTTTGATTAGATTGATTCTTTACGATTGTAAATTGAACATTGGTATATAAAATTCATAGCAAACAATTCAAATAGTTGCAATTCTGTTGCATAGCAGATTACTTTTTATAAAGGGATTTTGAAATTATTTTCGTAACTTAAAAGGTGATTAAAATTCCTTTCTTCTAACAATATAGCATAAAAATATTTTATATTCAATTCGTCTATTTATATTTTATGCTAAATTTTTTTTTTCTTAGTTATAAAACACATGCTTACACATTTTTAAATATAAAAAAGGCTTAAATAAAATTATGAAATATCGTTAGCAATAGTTTCTAAAGAAATATTGAATAAACATGAAGTAATTGTTTTGGAATCATCTCCATTAATTGGATATAAATTTCTCTTTAAATAATTCAGATTTACTGAAATGGAGTAATTATGTGTTTTCAAAAAGCTAACTTATGATTAAGTGTGTGAATTTCTCATTTACTCTTTTTCACACAAAAGTCCTATCATCTAACAATTTCTTTTAGAACAAATTAGATAAATTGATAGATAAAACAGTAAATACACAAAGAATTTATGGATGTATAAATGAAAAATTAGCTTATATATACATTTTGGTCGAAAATTATCCTTAGAAGCTATTTTTTTTTAAATATAATCACTGATTTTTTGCAAATCTTTTTATAAAACTACAATGTATTGTTAATAGTATCATCAATTTTACAATAATTTTTTTGTAAAATTGATTACAATTTCAATTACAATTAGTCACAAAGCAGATTATGATGATGATTTCTCTGAGAATTTTCAAGAATTAAATATTTTAAATTTTGTGCTAAGTAATGCCTCTCATATATTCAATTCAGATTTTGTAGTATCAGTTAGTTTAGTTAACGAAACTTTTTACGAAATTTTATTTTTATTTAAGCTTAGAATCAAAAATATAATGTATCAAAAATTACGGTAGAACAGTCTTTAATCTTATAATTACTGTATTCTTTTCCGTCGCCGAAAGTCTAAAACTGAAAATTCGGCTTATAACTTATTTACAAATTAATTTTTATGGCTTATCATGAAATCAAACAAATTACTAACGCCATATAACTAAAGTATAAAACAAGTTTAAGGATTTCAGAATTTGAAGATCCTTATCTGATAGAAAGTAATTGTGTTTACTGTAAATAGTACAATGTTTTTCTTAGATAGAGTGAGGATGTCGTCTCCGCTTTACCTCGGAAAGGGGTTCACTATATTCTGAGGGTAAAGATTCCTGAGTAACCAAGGACAGAAATCTGACTTATATCTCTTACACTGACACATTGACTTACTAAACCCCCTTTTATGGGGGGGGCATATTCACACACCTCACAGAGGGAAAACTGGTGAGAAACAACCATGCTAGAACTCGAATTCGAAGCCGAGACGCCCAAATCTTGGGGAAGACCGGTTACTTGTGCCAGGCTTCGGTCATCGATATAATATTAATAATTCTTCGTAACTCATAAACATCCAGAACCTTACATGAAAAGTATAATTTTTAAGTTCCAGCATCAAATTTCTCTTTTATGAGAAACGGTTTGAATAATTGTATACAGATGTAGCAAATTCATAAAAACATCGAAACCAATTCGTATTTAACAGATCTTGCTCGAAGCTCATTTTAGGAAATTTTAATTCATGTTTTAACAAAAGGAAGTCATTGTTACCAAATAATAGGGACAGAATAAAAAATAAGATAGTGAGATGGGTTGTCCACATCACGAAATAATTACTAACACCTGCTCCTCCACATTCACACAAGCTATGCTGGGGAGTGTATGATGAGGAACAACAGAGGATAATATTTTTAAAAACCTGAAGAAAAAAAGCTGTTAAATAAACTTTTCAATCTTATGTTCTATTTCTGTTATTAACATACTTTCTGACTTCTTCGTAAGCTTAATATAGAGAAAATATATTCACATTGATAGTAATAAAACCATATTAAAAATATAACTATCCAGTTTGTGTTTCTGCATGACATTAGAAAGTCGCAAAAACTATACATTGAACTATGCTGATTGGATACAAATACAAAATTCTGGTATAAAAACAATTAATTAAAGGCTATATATCTAGCTCAAATACAGTTTCAAAAATAGAAAGGGGGTTTTAGTTTTTAGGAAGTTTGAGTTGTGAATATAAAATCAAATATTAAAGTCGAGGCCTTTATGAATGATAAAATAATATTGCGGAATGTATATAAAGCATATCTATGCAAAAAATGAGAATTTAATCTGAAAGACTTTGCGAAACTTCTTATACTTTATTATGACAATTTTTGAATAAAATTACAATTAGTTTGATTTTTAGTAATTTTAGATATCACCTTTAGATAAAATTCACACATATTGTCAATGTTCTTCGCTTCCGAGATTTTTAATCAGATTCACAAAATGTCGGAAATATCCATGTCTTTAGTGGAACAAAATACATTGGATGCGAAAAAAATACAAATTTTTTTTTCAATAATTAGCGCAATCAATCTCCCCAAGACTTTCTTGCATGCTTTTTAACAAAGATGTTATCCGAGGGAATGGCTTCCACATTATAGGCGTATAATTGTTCCCAAACATTAATCTTTAGCATGAATTTCGGATTGTTATTGGATCTGCTGTGATCATTCTTGGCGAGGTATTTGGCGATTAATCACTGGCATACTGTTTATAGAAACCTAAAATCAAATTTGTGTCTTTATTGCGTTTTTCTCAACGGACTGAAACAAAAGTTTGACACAAAAATGCATTTTCAATCACAAAATCACATGCCAAATTTGATATATAATTAATTCAATGCGTTTATGAATTATCGCGTTTACATATTTGTAAACATTCAGACGTATAGAAGCCAAATGAATTTGGCTCAAAACTTGATAAATATCTATACTATATGTGTTAATTCTGAGCATCCAATTATATCCACGTAATTCTTTTCATTTTGTGATAATTTCATTAAATTATATTCAAACAACATACAGATAAACTTCAGATTATTTTTAAAATTTGATAGAAATCTGCAAATTTGCCATAAAAATTGCGTACCAAATTTCAACCTTTTAACTCAAAGCTTTTTAGCTACCTTTGTCACAGACATATAAACGAAAATTTGGACATTTTCCAAAAATGTGTTTTCCGAACTCGGAAATATCTAAAACGTGAAGATTCGTCAAAATCTCGAGATCGAATTTCTTGACGATTTGTATATTTTTTCTATACTACATATACAAGACAGCATGTGTAGATTTTAAGAGATTTTAAAATCAACATACAGCTTGAAAATAAAGATATTGGAATCCATTCGTTCGAATAATTATCTTTAGATTTGAACTCTGATCTAAGCACGATCTAGTTAAAATCTTGTTTAATCTGAATGAGTCGCTTATGATCCATTTATCGTTCAGTCTTTTGTTACTTTTGAAAAACTGGAAAATTCTTGTTTCTAACCACAATGAGAGCAGACGACAAATACTTTTTCCACTCATCCCCAGCTTCTTTATTCTAAAACGATAAAAAAAATTGAGGAAACGAATGCATTTAGATGAAAGTGGTCATGTCTCAGACTAGAGAAAACAGTTCACATATTTTACTATTCAATTCTAGGTTGTTGTTGTTTTTTTTCTTTTTCTTCTCCTTTAAGCGTACCAAATTTGCTCCCGATCTGAAATAAAATGTGTTCATTTTTATTTATTAACTAGCCACTTTTGACAATCAGCAATTCGTCGCAATTAGCAATTCAATATACAAATTCTTTTGTGATTTCAATTATTCTTTTATTTAAGATTTATTTAAGATATGATCGAGATTATTTAAGATATGATATTTTTATTTAAGGTTAAAATAAAAATTCATCGTACATCTTAACAAAGTATACATTTTTAACGATGCCTGCAAAAATTATCTTTTAATTGTACTTAACGCAATTAAATGAATAATGATTATTTTTTATAAGTTATTTGATGTGTGAGAATATTATGTACCAAAGTTTGTGCATGTAACTACTCCTCCATTCACCTTAAAAATTCCTTTTTTCAAGAAAACTGTACTGAATTCTTTAATTTTTAAATCAAAATAAATCCCTGATTGCCTATTTTAAATTTTTAGTTTTTTACATTCTTATTCGAAATACCCGAAACCACTTGGTAACTGAAAAATAAAAAAGTTGTTTATTTGTTCATTACTGATATAAATTATTATATAAAAGGGATTCACCTCTTTATTCGTTTTATCCCATATGTATGTAAGAAAAAGTAAACATACTTGCTTCCAAGTTGTAGAGTTTTAACCTTCTCTTGTAGAGTTTTCATATTCTATTTTTAGAGACTTTTAATTTCAATCCTATTTCATGACGATTATAAGAAAACGAGATGAAAAAATATACCGTCAGCGTTTGGTTCACATACATAAATATTTCTTTTGATCCCCATTTCATAATCTGGCTATTTATATTCGCCCCGGGAGAAACATGGAGTTTGTAGGTCCACAGTGCCGTTTTCAGGAGATTAAATTTTAACTTTTTATAAAGTATTAAAATAAACAACATTAAACAAGATCTATATATTATATAAGGTGATAGGTTTTTTTAAATATTTTATTTTATTTTCACAAAAAAGGATTTCATGAGGATTTAAAAAAAAAACGTCAAAATTAATTAGAAAAAACAATAAAATCCTGGATAGAAAAATGTTCAGATAACACATATCAACAATTATTTACATATATTGTAAAAGGTGGCATACTTTATTTTATTTTGCATTTAATATTTTTTCAAAAAAGGAAGATTAAAGATTTTTATTACAGATTGAAAAATTTTTTTAAATGCGCTGTTTCGAACTTTTATCAAAAACCTCCTTAATACAAAGGTGGCAAAAATCTTCAAAGATCACAAATGAACCTATTAACATAAAATATTGTACGATATCTCCACTATGTTGTCTGAGATTCTGAATCCCTATAATCGTGTAGACATAGTAGCAATGTTTTTGGCCATTTTGTGCTGTAGAGAATTTTCAGATGACGTTATTTTTATATATTACACAAGCAGACAGAATCTTTTCATTGATAATATTTTTTTTTCAAAAAATGTACTGATTCTAACTTTTATCCAAGTAAATGCCACAAAGCAAAGATTTGAAAATCATTAAAAATCTTCAATGTTCAAAAAAATAATTCCTACATGACACTTATTAAAAACTATTTGTTGAGAAAAATTTTTAACAGACGATATTAATTTGTGATTAAAATTATTCTTGTTCCATTGGTGTGTTGCATGAATTGAATATTTTAAATGGTGTAAGTGAATATGGTAATGCTCTTTTCTTAATTATGAGCATGCCAATAATTACAATAATTTAATCCATATTTTTTTCTTAAGGACAAGGTAATAACCATCCGAGCAATCACACTCGTTGTTATTTCGCTTCCTTTTATGCTTAAGGAAAAGAGTCAGGGTTAAAATGGAATAAATATAGTAGTTATGTAGTTAGTTATAGTTTTTTGATGCTAGCTGTTATGATATGTTTGATACATACATATTTTAAAGCAAAATTTTCTTGTAATGTGTGATAACTTCAGCTGCAATACATTCAAAATATACATTCGATTATAATTTCTTTTCAAGGGTTAATCAACTGTTTCAGTCTGAAAAAAAGGATGATACAAACTTTGATGATCATTAAGATACTTTTAGCTCCTCTATTAATTGCTCTGTTGGATTCGAGAGATAAATTTTACAAGGCTTGAAGTGCTAAGAATCTACCTATAAGTAATAAGTTATTTCGGGTATCATTTGTTTTACGGATCGTTAAGGTTTCTGCCATAGATATAGAAATAAATGTGTTAAATTCTATAAAAGAAGAATTGTAAAAATAAAGCATTAAATGGTTGGTCAAATTTATGCTTTTTAAAATAAAAGGATATTTTTAAAAAATCCAGCATTTACACAATTTAAAAATCTAGTAAGTAAATAATCTTCACGGTACTATGCAATGTTAATCTGCAGAGGTGCATATAAATAAACAAATATTTTGTTTTTAAATGCAATTCCTTTCATTTAAATCAAGCTTAAAGCCAGTAAAACCAGCGGAAGTATCCCTCCAAAATTTTATCACATATTGTCTAGTGAAGGTGCTATTTCAGAGAATGTTTTACGTAACATTGACAAACAATAGTTAGAAAATGCAAAATTTTTGTGTGAATTCAACATTTTTATTGAATTTATAGTGTCAACCTTGGTAATTAATTCATGGCATGTATTAAAATTATCCTACAATCAAATTTGCTTTTTAGATATGTGTTACTCAAAAGATTAAAAGCAAAATTTGGCATAAAACTGCATTTGTAGTTAGTTACAGATTCACATATCAGATTTGATACTTTAAGTCAGTGCGTTTTTGAGTAATCACGTTTACATGTTTCTGAAAGTACAGAGAAATACAGTTAATCCTTCTTTGGATTTGGCTTAAATTTTATAAATGTCTAGAAAAAAGATTTTAATATGATTTATCGAGTTTCCTTCATATAATTCCTCTTTGTTTGGTATTATTATGCTAAATTATAATCTAACAGCGGTACAGAGTGATTTCCTATGAGAAGAGTTTATTCAAGATACAATAGAAATCTACAAATTTAGTATAAAGACCATATACCAAATTTCATTTATCTAGATGACGGCCTTTTCGAGTATCTTTGTCACAAACAGACATTTTCGACTGTATTTTTAGAACTCAGAGTCATCAAAATCTATAGTTCGAATACTTCATTGATTACTATATTTTTTCTATGCTAGGTACACGAGAAATTAATTACCAATTAAGTGTATTAAAATTTTAAAATTATTAAAATGTTTATTCAAAAAATGAAGTTTCTACCAATTTAAAAGACAACCTGTAAAACGCATATCAAAAGGTATAACAAAACTCAACTGAAACTTAAGTAAAAAAACTGTTTGGCAAAAGCAAAATTAAAAATATCAGAAAACAATACTCTTAAAGAAAACAAGTTATCAATACAATGAAATTGTAAAACAGGCTTGATAATTCATTAGTGAAAATGGACATTGATTTAAAAAAAATGTGTTTAAATTAATTCTAAAAAATTATTTAAAATTTGAGATATGGACTTTTAGAAATGAACCTAATACCACTAAAATGCTATATTCTTGCATTTTAAGGTAATGCAAAAATAATTTATGCAGAATGATTTGCTCAGATGACAGAAAAATGCAAAATCTTTCAAGCTGCTTTGCCCCTTTTAGATTATCGTAAAAACGTTTTGAAAACTAAAAAGCTAAATAATTCTTCCAATAATTCTTTAAATGAGAATTCTTCAAATGAGCAAAACTTCGTTTGAATCAGCGAGGATCTGTGCAATGGTATAATATTCAAACTTATAAACCAAAAAACAAACAGATTTTCAGTCATATTTATATTGATAACCGTACAGTTAAAATTTTGTTTAAGGAAAAGGTTTCATAATGTATTTTTCTGTTAAATATATTTTTATATAGCTTTTCTCCTCATTGTGCATTACATCTGCTTAATTGTTCCTGATATCTAACCTACAATCTGAATTTTAACTGATTAAACTTCAACTAATAAATAACTTCCATGCTGATATTTCATAATTTATATATAATCTTAGAGCATTTGTTTTACTGATTCAGTTAAAATTTTAATATGTTTCCAGAATTTTAATATGTTTTCAGAAAGCAATACCTTGAAACCAAAAGATTAATAACTTATTTTATTTTACCTAGTTATAATATTGAAAATATTAAAGATATCTAAAAATGGAAATAGTTATAAACTTTTCTTCATTGTTAGCTTCCAAAATTAAAGTTTTATAGCAATTGCCACAAACAAAAAAAATAATTACAAATTTTATTAAAGCTTTAAATAATCCAATTTATTAGGCAAATAAGCGGAATCTTCATTCGGTGACTATCAGTGATAGAAACTGCTTTCATGAAAAGGAAAAAAAAAGTAAAGTATATTTTAAGTTGGTTTTTAAAACTATTAAAGTTAGAAAAAAATTGCACATCAGTTAAATTTCATTCATCTGAAGCAATTTTTTTATAAATATCAAAGTGATACCAAGTTTTGCTCCAATATTTTCTGGTTTAACATTAAAAAGATAAGACTTTGTGTAATTTTAAAAAAATAAACTCCAATTAATTTTAAGAACTTTCACCGAGATCTAAATTCCAGCCTTCCAATTGTGATAATATTGTAGTCTTAGAATATTAAAACACATGCATTCATTCGCTTTCAATTTTTTCAAGAATTTCTTTCAAATATATCGATTTCTATTATTGTTAAACATTTGCACGGTGGACGAGCTACTTCTGCATGGTAGTTCTTCTGTGTTCTATCTGTGAGGTGGGTGAATGTACCTTACTGTAAAAGGGGGTTATGCAAGCGAATGTGACGTTTGGCGAATTTGGTATTAGGATCATGGTTACTTATTACTTTTTGATTTCTAGAATCCTTTCATGGAAAAGGTCAGTAAAAATATACTTTAGTCCTTGGAAATTTCAGCATTGTTGAAAATGATTGTTTGGCGAAAGGAGAATACAAAACCAAACCTCATCCATAAGAAAATAAATATTTTATTTATTATTACTTCCTGTTGCCAACGCCAAAAGTAAATGTACTTGAATTCCAAGAGCTCCTGTTGCCAACGCCACAGGTAGCCCCCCACCAGCGATAGCGAGATTTTATGAGTACCGCTGATTGAATCGAACACGCCGTCCGGAGCGGGTAACAGTTTCTGGTCGGGTAACAGTCTCTGGCAACTCTGCTGATGCACTTTGCTGAGCCGGAGACTTTGAAGTTGAATTTCGAGTGTCGTCGCAATCTTGCAAAACATAAGCAGGTTTCACACGGTCAATGTTCACTGTGAGTCCTTTTCCATGCTTGTCGATTTTGAAGCTTTTCTCAGTCCTATGGAGAACCCGAAACGGGCCTTCATAAGGAGGTTGGAGACTTTTCTTGAGCGCATCCGTCCGAAGGAAGACATGAGTGCATGTCCCAAGATCTTTGCTGACAAACACTGTTTGCTGACCGTGGAGCTGTGGTTTAGGAGGCAATAGTCGCTGCATTACCTCTCTCAATTTCCCTACAAAGGTAGATGGATCAGGACTGTCCACAGTTGGACTTAAAAATTCCCCTGGAAGACGAATAGGAGCACCATATAACATCTCTGCACTTGTCGCTTCCAGATCCTCCTTCCATGTTGCTCTGAATCCCAAGAGAATTGTCGGCAGTGCTAAGGACCATTGTACTTTTCCATGTGCCATGATGGCTGCTTTTAGTTGGCGGTGGAATCTTTCGACTTGTCCATTTGCAGCTGGATGGTATGGTGTTGTGCGCTGCCGAGCAGTACCCAGGAATTTGGATAGCGATTGAAAAAGTGAAGACTCAAATTGCGTACCTTGGTCCGTTGTTAATCTGTGTGGTGGTCCAAATCGGGCTATCCATCCTGAATAAAAAACTGCTGCTATGGTGTTAGCTGATATATCCACCAAAGGAAAGGCTTCTGGCCATTTAGAAAAACGATCGACGCAAGTAAGGCAATATCTAAAGCCTTCAGAAGGGGGGAGAGGTCCCACAATATCAATGTGAACGTGCTCAAACCTGGCACTAGGAGGTAAAAACTTGCCAAGTTTGCTCCTAGTATGTCGTGACACTTTTGCCTGTTGACACTGTAAACACGTACGAGCCCACTGTGTCACATCAGCTTTCATGGAAGGCCAAACATACCTTTCACCGATCATCTTTACTGATGCACGTGCACCTGGATGTGACAGTGCGTGTAGATGCTTAAAAATCTCACGCCTAAAGTTCTCAGGCACGAATGGGCGGATACGATTCTGGGACACATCACAATGCAAGGTTACTGGAGGCTCACCTACAGGAAGAGGTTGCAGTACCAGTGAAGTTGCATTTGAAGACAAAATCTCTTGCAATTCAGGATCCATCTGTTGCTCTACAGCCATCTTTTGAAAATCAATTGCAGTTGGTATTTCAACTGCAGGGATGTTTATTCTTGAAAGCGCATCTGCAACCACATTGTCAGCCCCTTTTAAGTGACGGATGTCAGTTGTGAATTGGCCTATGAAATCTAGTTGCCTCAGCTGTCGAGGTGAGCATTTGTCTTCTTTTTGTAGAAAGGCAAACGTCAATGGTTTGTGGTCTGTAAATAATATGAAATTTCGACCTTCCACCATGTGACGAAAATATATCACGTCCGGGTCACTATTGTGGGGATTAGAGTTTTATGTTGGCTCAGGATAGAACCTAGGACCTTTGGATTATAAGGCCGATAACATAACCACAGGACAAAAGCATGCTCATCTCCCGTAGATGTTATCTGTCTTATTAAGATATCACCACAGACTCACCCACCAGTGAGTTAGACGAACGATATGCATGCGTTGTTGTTGAGTGGTGATGAATTGGTTTTGTTGAGTAAGTGGTTGATGTATATCTAATGCGCCTAACCCATGTTTTTTTGGCGAGCGGAGAGCTTTTTAGTTACGCCAAGTGTTATGGCGAGCGTGCGTAGATTGTTGCGTCAAGTGAGTCTGACGACTTTAGTTGCGGGTAGATGGCGCCACACATCAGTTGCTTGAAGGTCGAAGGTTCATCACGTCAGGGTCACCAATTTGGCGAATTTGGTATTAGGATCATGGTTACTTATTACTTTTTGATTTCTAGAATCCTTTCATAGAAAAGGTCAGTAAAAATATACTTTAGTCCTTGGAAATTTCAGCATT
>JAPMOQ010006052.1:14949-56891 GCA_026543055.1 Argiope trifasciata
AAAGTAAATGTACTTGAATTCCAAGAGCTCCTGTTGCCAACGCCACATGACGTATGAAGTAGCTAAGTAGTACACTTCGACATAGTTGGAGCTACTAAAAAAACAAGAGACGCTCACTTGGCTTAAATCACTGACAGATCAGGATTTGTAAAGTGCCATAAGTAACAACAACGATATTTGCAAAAAGATATTTATCATATTCAGTACAAATGACACTAAAGTAAATAAAGCAATTTAAGCACTATTTCTAACGAAATTATTTAAGGTTATTGTTTTTGTTATTATTCATGTTGGCGTATAATTCACATTACAGTTTTTATAGAGGTTTATTTAATTGTCCATTACTTAAATAGTTAAATTTGTATGTTGATCCACGTTACTTGTTTACGAAGGATTGCTAAGATTGATGAATATAGGGTAGGGTGTGTCCCATCAACAGCGTGTGCTCTGATAAAGTGTTCGTTAATTTTTTCTTTAAATAAAAATTAGAGCTTTGCCAGCAAAAATAAATTAATAAATAAACTTTGGAAAATGTAAAAAAAACAGACACTAAGTAGCATATATTTAGTCTAAATGATGTACAGAAAAAGATAAAAAAAATAAAAGAAGCAATAAAAAAATAATAATAATAACTATTATGAAGCGAAGATTGCTGAAAGTGGAGAGAAAGAGAGTAAAAGAAGTAAACATATATCTATAGTATAAAATGAAGTCTCTTGAAAGCGTCTATATGCTGGAACTACAAAAACTCGAAAAGTAGCTGACGGATATTGGAGATTTTTATAACATTTTGTAAAGCATTCATTGAGGAAGGTTTAAGTACATTAAAGTCACGTAAAAATATAAAAAGGAGTTTTATAATTGTTATTTTAATCATTCCACCCATGTGTGAAAACCTCAAACTGGGCATGTACAAATAGCAATAGCTATTTGAGCAAGAGCTGTAGGCCCTATCGTGCCTGATTTTAACGTAATGTAATTACGTAACTGTAATTATGCCTGATTTTAAACAGCGATTCAAACCTCATTATGCCTAAAAGAAGGAAATCCAAACTTAGCCGGAGCACATTAAAGCCAAAAAGTTTTGTTTGTTGCCCGATAAGGAAAATGAGGGGAATGAAACGTTCAGTTGACAAATATCAGAGAATGTCCACACTTAGAAGAGGGGAGTCTTTTGATGAGCAAAATACCCGTCTTTCTATAAATCTCACTGCAACTGAATTGTGGAGACAGAATGAATTTCCTGAGGGGCAAAATGAACGCCTGTCTGCTGACTGAGAAAGACGTTTAAATTCGAAACAGGCAAGAAAAAGTGAAAAAACAAACATAAATTTTAAAATAACTTTTCTATTGCATATTTGTAGTGGATTGTTTTGTCTACGGACATAACATATTTTTGCTTTTTTTAACAGTCTAAATATTTCTGAATGTGTGCTATAAAAATTGCTTTGTAGCTATTTTTGATGACTTCAAAATATATTTTTATGCTTGTTTGATGTTGCATAATATACCCACCCATATCATATCGGGAAAAGGCTAGATTTAAACTAATTTTTCATCTTGGATACTATACCACATTCAACGCCGTGCATGTAGTGCTAGTAATAAATAAAGGGAATAAGAATTAATATTAATAACAGAAAATAAATAAATAAATAAAGGCAATAAAAAAGATGATAATTGAATTCTCTGTTGTTAAAAATTCAAAGCAGCTCAGACCATCACAGAGTATGTATCTGAAAAAAAAAGACAATGCCCTGATACAAGCTGTAGACTTCGCTGGCAATAAATTGAATGACAGCAAATATTTCAATGCAGATGTTGAAATGTATTGTTTTCATGCTGTAAGACAAAGTCCAAACTGTTTCTAGTTTCCGATATTAGAGAACTGTAATAAAGAATAGAAAGAAAGCTGGTTTGACAAGAAATCCCGTTCTTTAGTAATAGGAGAGACACTTGATTTGTTGCATATCATTTTTATCTTCTGCATAACGATAAATGCAATTACAAAGATTGAGCCTTCTCAAGCATTTGTGATATAATCTATGGTTCATTAATAATTAAGTATTTTACTAAGTAATTAAGTTAATAAATAAATAATAAAATATTTTCTTATATACAAAGTAAGTGATTGTCAAAACATCGATATCGAAATTTTGATAAATCTCCACATTTTGAAAATTCTCGAATCAGAAAAAATTTTTATTAGAAATATATTTGCCCTATATTATTTAAATATATTAATACTAGTATATATCAGTAGTATTTAGTATTATTTAAATTTATTTGTATATATATCGTCAGAATAAGTGTAAATTAGATAACTCAAAAACAAGAAGTAATAGCTGAATAAAATTTGATCTCCAATCCTTACACCAAATCTAGATATATGTATCCAGCACATGCAAATTCGTCCATGGATAGTCGTATGTTTGAACTTGTATAAATGAACCCGAAAAAAATAGAGAAATTTATCTTTTCCAGCAAAATAACTAACTTAAATCTTTGAATTAAAGGATATATTGTTTGTCTGGTCTTCTAACCATGTATATGCGAGTGTGTTAATTGAAATGGAATAATAATTTAATAAATATATCATCAAGGCATATAAACACTGCAACGAATTTACCAATTGATAGTCGGTGTTTTTACTCAAAAATGTATGTATCGAATTTTGAATTGGTCTATTTCGAAATGCTTCGTAGACACATTTCCTCACACTAACAAAACGCACTACTTTTGAACAAATGGAGTAATACAACCATTCTTTTATTAATTTATCTTGTTTTGATTTACATGCTTATTTTAAGAAAAATAGAATCTCAATTAATTTTTTTTCTGTTAGGTATACAGAAAAAAAAGTTATTTATCTCTTCATAAAAAACATGTAAAATGCATCATAAAATTACCTCAAAATTTAGTATTTTGAGACAAAAAAAAATTTAACATACTAATCAAAGTACAAATGCAGTAAAAATACCCAAAACATTCCTTCAAGAAAAGTTTTGTAGTTTAAAACCTAAATTATTGATTTTTTTTACATAAAATTAATTATTAATTGTCTTATTTTTATTTACATATTCATTTTAAGAAAAGCGGAATGTGTATTATTTTTTTTTCTATTTGGCTTAAAGAATTTTTTTCACCAAAAAATTTATATAATCTTTTCATAAAAAATATCCAAAGTGTAAATACAATTCCTTTAAAATTTTGTATTTTGCCCCAAACATTTTATAAAGGCATTAAAAAAATGTGATAAATGTTGAAAACATTCCATTTAAAACAATATTTTATGGCCAAAAATATAAAATATTTCATTAAATTTCTATGCACTTATTCAAACACAAAACTTTTATTTTTATTTTCATATTTATTTTATGAAAAGCAGAGTGTCAATTATTTATTTTTCCTAATCGGTTTAGAGGGAAAAAAATTAATAATTTTTTTTTTTCTATATAGCAAAAAATATCTTGGATCTGTTTGTAGAAAAGGTACATAGTGTAAAATAAAATTACTTCAAATGTAGTATTTTTCATCAAAAATGCTCTAAATATATTTAAAAATGCAGCAAATGCAGCAAAATATTTAAAATTCTAATTTTAAATCAAATTTTATAATTAGAAACATAAATTATTGAATTTATTTTTCAAATATAGTGTTTAAATTTCTTGCCTTTTTTTAAGCAAAAATACTGTATGCTCACATTTTAATTCATAAAATTTTTAAAAATAACAATTTATCCGGAATCAATTGAAAAAAACTCAAAATACAATAACGTTGCAATTTCAAGTCCTTGTGCAAAATAGAAATAAAAATTCTTTAAATGGATTATACGCTAGATACAGATAATGTTTAAAATTATCTTAACGAATTTCTTCAAAAAATTTGCTTTCTTCACAAACCAAACTTTACAGTAATTGTGTTAAACTGAATTATTTTACATTCGGTTTCTTGTTAATTTAATGTCCGGAGGCTTTATTAGACAGTGACACGTACATATAGCGCAGAAGGCCTAATTACAGCACCACCCCTCCCTTAAAGTGCCCCCAATTCACTAAATGTTTGATCGAGGCTAATAAAGGTCGGCTGGACAGCCTTGTGGAACAGTCCGACCAGGGTGTGACGGCTCTTTCCCCTCCCCTGCTGTGAAGCAAGATCAAGAGCAAGAAACAGACCTTTAGCTTAACCCCTGGACAGTATAAAAGCGACGCACAGATCAGTTGCAAATCATTCGAATCGTTTTACTTCAGTCGTACATTCCTTACTAGGAACTCAAAGCTACCTTACAACATGCTGTTCAAGGTAGGTTTATCTGCTTGATTTATCATTCAGGATTTTTGTTTCTTTGTAAATATATATTTATAAAATTAACAATTAAAATCAAATTCTTTTGTCCAAAAACGTTTTTAAATAAATAAAAATTCTATTTTTTAACTCTTATTCTGAGATTTTTAAAATTTGTCTAAATATAAGGCTGGAGTATTTCATAACCTGTAAAATATAACACTTAACATTGCATTTCTAGAAATAAATATTTTATCGGCTTTTTCACATTTAAATAGAATATATTTAAATTCAGAAAAATATTAATGTACCCTCTGAAATTTTGAGGAAATTTTTAAAAAGAAAAATTGCTTTTCTAAAATTATCGCTTGAAACGTATTTTTAAAATTCAAGTATAAAAATTGATGTTACACAGCTAAGTGTTTCAAATACAGAAAGAGTAAAAGTATTATGAATTTAAAATTATTGTAATGAATTTTGCTTTAACAAAAAAGAACCTTTGTAAATCAGAAATAAAATTTATTGCATTTCTTCAGATTTTAAAGGGTTTATTTTTAAAGTTTATTTTAAATTTTAAATGAATTTAATTTTTTACAAGGTTTAGTTTATTTTTAAAAATCATTGTTACCTTAAACCTTTTGATTCTGATTCTAAGTAAAAATAATATTTAGCTAGTTATTGGTACATTGAATTTCCTGTAAGAATTTGCACTGTTTGATTTTGTTAAAGGTAGAAAGCAATGTCTATGATAGAATCGTAAACATATTTAAATTTACATCAGCACATAATTCTTCGGTAATAATTATCCTTACCCATTTCTATTTCTTACTCGTTTTTATATAAATAATGAGTTCTATTTTATGATTGAAAGTTTGAAATACAATTTATGTAACCAAACATTTTCTAACGATTTCAATTTTATTTAACTGTATTAAATAAATTCATTCATCACGATGATTCCCTCATGTTTTTAGGGTCTTCTCCTCCTTTCCATCGCCGCTGTAGCCTTGGCTCAGTACGGACACGGATATGGTGCTCCTGTTCCCGCATACGGTCATGATGACTACGTAAGTTACTCCTAATATACAAAATTTATCTTCTCAGTTAGACAATACATTTTTTAATGCTACGAACTACTAAACTCACCTTCAATTACTTAGTAAGACTATATATAGAAAGACTAATATTTACTTATATATTCTAACTATTAATAAATATATTTTTTTTTAACTTTAGGGGCATTTCAAATTTTCTATCCCTTTTATCACAATCCGGGCGAATTTTTTTACAGTAACTGTCGATTGATTTATTACAGTAACCTTCACATGATTTGTTATAAGAGCGTAGAGTGCCTTTCTTGATGCGCATATGCTATTGCCACAAATTCAAATTAATATTTCAGGTTTCTACCTTAGCCACAGGAGTAATTGCACAGTCCAGAAATCTGCTATTAATTAATCCTAGTTATCTAAAATACAACTCACAGTTCCTTATCGAAAAAACATTGTCTAGTATGTACTGGTTAAAATTAATCATAATGTAGTTTATGAGATAGAATATTTAACCAGAATGATTTGATGCAATTGTTTAGGAAGAAATTACAGCACTAGAAAATTAAAACATGGCATAGTTTGCCTTATAAGAAACCAGCACAACTGAATTCCTCTAAAGTAACCAACATTGAGGGAAAAAACCAACCATCTCAATAAAAAACTATTTTCTCATATAAAAATATGTTAAAATTTGTTAAATTCAAGGAAAATTTTAATTAAAGAATGTCTGAAGCAGTTTACTTTGGAATGTACTTTTTAATAATGAATGCTTTTTTATTAGGCTCAACCCATCCCCTATCAATACGGATACGACATCGCTGGTGACCACGGTGAATTCAAGCAGACCCGACAAGAACAAGGAGATGGACACGGCAATGTTCAAGGAAGCTACAGCTACGTCGATGCCCACGGTATCACCCGACAAGTAGACTACGTCGCTGACGGACATGGATTCCGAGCCCAGATCAAGACCAACGAGCCAGGAACCGAAAGCCAGAACCCCGCTGATGTTGAGCTCCACGCCCAACCCGCCCAGGTCCATGCCCCAGCACCCGCTTACGGATATGCTGCCCCAGCCCCCCGACACGCCTACTATTAAGTAAGTAAATAGATTACCTATTAGAAGAAACCTATTATTGAGTAATTCATATAAGCTTTTAAATAATTAATTTGGATTTATTATTTTAAATAAATAATTAAAATTTCTTTGCTTATTTTTTACTTTACAAAATATGAAAAAAAAATTATTTTTTTAATATTTTTATTACAATATTTTTTGCAAAAAATATTGAAATAAAAATTATATATTATTAAATAAAGAGAATTATGTTGAATATTCAAGATAAAGAATAATGAATACTGTCGAAAAAACATGTAATATAAAAATTATAGCAATTTATTTTACTCTAATAAAGCAATTTAAGAGTTTCTCCGCATTTTAAAAAATCTCTGAAATTTATTGCTATTATTAATAAGCCTTTTTAATGGACATATTGTCATTTCCTGCAGTTCTGTCTCTATTTTTTTCATATGTATCCTCTTAAATTCTGCTGGTTGAAATCTATCTGTTATTATTCTTTAAAATTGACTAAATTATTATCTATAAAATTCGTTTCATTTAAAAAAATTTCATAAACCTTTAAGTAATTTTCAGATTTAACTTTTTTTTTTTTAATTTATAAAACTTAGCTTTTTTTGCTTTGAAATACTTTTTTTAAATATATATGGGGGGTTTCAATGCTTAAACATAATTACTACTATTTTGAAATAAATTCTCAGAACAGGAGATTTTTAATAATTTTCTTCAAGCCAAGGAATTATATTAGATTAACTATTTAGTAACTGAACAAGAAATTCATCTTCAAAATGTCAATTGGAAATCTCAATTAAATTTTAAGATCATCTGAACATTTTCTCGTTTGAATATTTTTGATAAGAAACGCCCATATATTTCTTCTATAAATAAATGACATTATGAAGAAGATTAAATTCAACAAGACATAAGTTCTTTAAATTAAAAAAGTACTGAAGTGCTAAGTATTATAGTGCAATTTAAAATAGATGATTAAATTATTAAGCATTTATCAGAATTATCTAACTAGACTCTTCAATTTTTCACTAAGTATAACTCCGAAATTTTGAAACAAGTCATGTAAGCGCTGGCAATCATTCTTTAACAGGTAAAGTACCAACTATTTAGTAACATAACCAAAATCTGGAATTTTTAAGAACTCGAAACAAATAAGAAACATTTTAATTAGAAGTGCTATTAACTGTTTTTACTAAAAGAGGCATTAAAAGGTTGGCTTCTAATTGAAACCAAATTTTTTTCAATCAAACTAATAAGCATTGAGGTGATATCTTTGACTGGACTTATTGCTATTCATATCGCTCAATTCAATTTCAAAAAGGGGAAATAAGGAATCAAATTATCTTTTTAATTCCAAAAATTGCGAACTTTTCTAGTTTAATTACTTAAAGAAGTTTCTTGTAACTGTTTAACTAATTTTTCTAAGTTAACTGTGACTATAGACTCAAAATACCAAATTTACGATTTTAGCCGTCTAGAAAAGTCAGTTAATCTTTTGACTGCCTAATGTAAATTTTAATCTTGCGATATTACTCTATAAAAGCAAATTTGTTTTTATAACAAGTTATCAAGCTACATTGTTGGTAGAATGATAATTAATGGTGGTATTTTTTTTTCTTTTCAGGTTCAGGGATATGAATTAGGACTTCATTCAACAGACCTCACAAAAGAATAATAATGTTTGACAAAACAATGTATTTCTCTTCGTTGCGATCAAAAATAAGATAATCTGTCTCGTGGAGTTTCACAATTATTTATTTCCCTAAAAATAACTCCACCGAGGCAAATTATCACGCACCGCTTGCCTAATTATTGCGAAATATTTGTAAAATTTTTTTGTTGTTAAAAGTAGTAGCTTCATTAAACTATTTTTAAAGACAAATCTCTTCGTATCTTTTTGTCTTGAATACTTTAATATGGAATTGTATTCTTCAACATTATTGGTGCAGTTTAAAACATTTGAAATTCCACAAACTAAACATCTCAGGTATTGTATTTTATTGCTTTTAGATTCACAAATTTCACGAAATCGGTTATTTGGTTTGTAAATTAATTAATAAATGCCTAAAAACTGACACTAGAATGCTCTACTCGTGAAATCCAGTGTATCCCCGTTTGTCTAGATTAGATCAAATAAATTCAATACCTATACAACAAAATTATAATGGCTCTCAAATACTATAAAATGCACCCAAGAATTTGTAAACTATTATCTAATTTATTAATTTAAGCTTTCACTTAATCATTGCTTGAAATATAATTTTATAATTCTCTGCCTATAAAATAAATTACAGCCAATTTTAGTTTAATTTGAGATTATAAAAGTCAATATTAGCACACATATATATTATAATGTCTTATGTTTAGGCTCTCAAATGTCATAACATTATATGAGTACGAATGATCTTGAATTAATAAAATCAATATATATATAATTACTTTATAATGTCCTGTTTCAAGCTCTTAACTGCAGTTAAATTCATGCAATAAATATAGAGATCCAGATGACTGATGATCCTGGATGACTGGATCATTCAGTTGTATGATCCAGTTGATTGATTGAAGTTTTCACTGAATCATTGCTTGAAAACTATATGTTAATGTCTTGCTTATTAATACAATACATTCAATATTGATTTAATTTGAGATTACAAAAACTCTATACCAGCCCACATACATTATAACGTTTGATATTTTGACTTTCAAATATCATAACATTCTATTCGTAAAAATTATGCAGAATTTCTCCTTTTATGCTATTAAATAAGGAATTGCGCTTGGTATTTTGCCATGCTTTATGTGCTAAATCTCTATTGTTACGTAATACTTATTTTCCCCTGAAAAACTTCGAATATATTTCAAAATTGGATTCGTTTCGATCATTTTACATTCATCATGGTAGCACGAATCACTTTCATTTTTTTTTTAATCTTCTGAAATTAAGTACTGGAATTCCGAAACTACAAAATTGTTTCCAACACAGTAGTTGTTTTGTTTTTTTGAAATCATAGTAATTTCAAATATCTTAACAATTTGATGACATTGAAATTTCTAATTTGAAAAATGTTATTTAATTTCTTCAATTTTTATTTAAAGAAAAATTTATTTGAATTGAAATTTTATGATGCATAAAATGTCTAATCAATATCATGATAAACAATTTTTTCTTAATTTAAACAAGCGACAAACAAGTTTTTCTTCTTGTTTTCGAAGCTTAAAAATCAATAACAACTAAAACTGTTTAAAGTAATCCTTGAGGAATTAGTAATAAAGACAAGAAGCTGCAATGGCAAAGCAAAAGTTAGTTAAAGTAAAAAATTATCTAAAGTTTAAAAGTGCAGAGTGATTAGCATGCCAGTCTTTAACAAACAGCGATAGGAATGTAACTACTATTTTCTTGAAATGAAAGATAAAAAAAATATAATTTGAAATAAAAATAATAAGAATATCGATCTATCGACAGGCCGACCGACAGACAGATAGATAGATAGATAGATATATAGATAGAAAAATCTATTAAAACCCATTTCGATTTTTGTCACTAATTTTGGGCTTCTTAATCTTTTTATGATTAAATGCATCTTTGATTAAAATATGAGCCTGTATGTTATGCCTCAGATTTTAATGAAGTCCCTTATTTTTTTTTAATTATTTGTTGTATGGCAAATATATATTTATTTTGTTCGGTTTTCTTACTATCCCTTTTCTAAATGGAAATATAAAATCTGCCATTGATCAGAAATGAGCATTTGACTAAATTTATAATATATTACATAAAAACTTTAGTTATAAAAATGTATATTTACGAGGGGTGATCCAAAAAAAGAGTTTACATGGCAAATGAAAAATGCTTTATTAACAATAGACACAAAATAAAAATGGTAATTAGACATGTGTGGCTGTTACTTCTCTACATAATCATCAAATTTGTTGAGGGTTTAATGCACCCCTGGACCAATTTGTTTAATTCATTTTAGTAATAATCAGGTCCTTGGTTATTGAACCAATTCTTGCCACCTTTTCACATCACCGTCTGATATGAACCTTGTTTCAAAAAAGTGTTTATTCAATGTCTTGAAAAGAAAAGTCACTGGGAGCAAAATCGGGACTGTGTGGGGGGGCGGGGGGCAGACCTCTTACATAAACGTTTCCAGCAATCTCTCTGCCCGCTTCAAAAGAACGACACCGTCGGCCATTTGATGTTAACTAATTGCTTCGCCCGCGTACCTTTCAACGATATGTCTGTGAATGCCCAATGCGACACATTCTTGGCCCATCAAAATCGTATCACCGCTCGTAACTTCATGTGAGACCACTTCTCTTGACTTTTTGCCATTACGGCACTTTTTAGGTCTAAGTATTAACACTATCACTTCGGATGACCCGTCTGAGACTATCAGCGCCGTGTGTCTCACTCTAGGTAACAATATTCCCATCCACAATTTCTACTTTCCATATACTGTTGTTTGTAAACTTTTTTTTGTCACCCTTCGTATTTATTGGCATAAAATAAAAACTGTGCAACTTCCCTTTGTTATATCGTTAAAGAAACGGTTTTTTATAGTGTTCTTAAATTATTAGGAGAGTTGAATATATTATAATATTCCATAGAGGTTAGTCCTATAAAAATATAATAGCTCTATAGATGCGTGGCGTACAGAAACTGTATAAATCAATGTATATCTAACAAGATAACGTTTTTTTCTGTAACTTGCTTCTTAAATTTATATATCAGGATGGATTTCATTTCTGAAAAAGTTAAAACTTCAGGAATTAAGTGATCTGTAATGCAATACCACATACTACCTTAAAAATAATTTTCTGAGACAGTTTAATCTAAAGTTTCCTCACATTTTATTCCTGGATTTCACTTAATCAACTACTATTTGATTATATATTCTTCAAATACTTTACTGATGTTTGTTAATTACATTTAAATAAAAAATAATGTAACTTCGAATATATAAACAAATTTCAATGAAAAATCTTTCCATTTATATGAAAAATAAATTTCAACATACCTGTTAAAATGAAACTCTTTTCGCAAGTTAAAATTTTATTCAGCCTATGTTTGTTATTAAACAGCATAGTCAAATTTCGTACCGATTAGTTTTATTAGTTTTTTTAGGATATTTTTCATTAACTTATGAAAAAAAACACCTCTTAAGCTATAGATAATTCTTATTTAACAAGTAATATTTTTTTAAAATTCAGTTTATTTAATACTTAGGCCAACAAAAACATTATTTCAGTTACTTTTTATTAAATAATGATCAAAAAAATTATTAAGTATCCACAAATGATTGATTTTCGCAATAACTGAGCTTGAATTCTTCTCTTTCACATGAAAAACACTGAAATCCTAGATTTTTACAGACTGAGCTACCACCTGTTGATTTCGATTTTCATTACAAACAGCTAAAACTTTATTTAAAGAATTAAAAACTGATTAAATTTAATTAATAAATTAATATTTGAAAGAAGCTGTATTATGTATTGTTGTAAAATTGTAACTGCATTGCACTGAAAAAAAAATCTGTAAAACTGTATTAATACCAAGTGTCATCCACTTCAAATTTTAAAAATTGTATTTGAACTTGGGTGGATGAATAAAAAGTATTTTATGAAAGATTAAAAATTTGTACAAATTATATAAATATATATGCATATATAGGAAGAGGGTGACCTAATAGTAGGAAGTAGCTCCAAAGCATTATTTGACTCAATTTGTCAAAGCATGAAAACTATTCTACAAGATAATAACAAGGAACACTAAATATTTTTTTCTCGCTTTTACTTACTGATAAAGACAAATTATAGATGTCACGACCAAGTCTATCATCGATAAGCAATTGAAAATCGATATTCCAATGCAAAGAAATCTATTTTGCAGATAATTTTATCCTGCGGAAGTTTTACTGGATTCATCGTCGCAGGATATGGATTAATTCTTCCGTTAATTGAATGCATGAATTTTGGATCATTCTCAATTCCGGGCAGTACAGAGCCTTTGTGATATTAGACGATCAAAAATATAAATTTATTGATAAGATTTTTATGTCCCAGTGTTAACTGAGTAATTCCAATGGAAGATTTTCTAGCCGCAAACAAAAGCACAGATTGGTCACCAAATTTTCTGAACATTAATGTATGCGTTTAATTACCTGTGCATTCAATTGAAACATGCAACGTACCAACACAATCGTCTAACGCTTTTGTATGAATTATATTATATGCCACATTTTTACAATAATTTCGTATTTCTCCTCCGACTACTATCGTCTGCTATAAAATTTCTTTAATAAAAGTTAAAAATTACTAAAACTTTCTTCTATGTCAGCATATTTTATAGTTGACGCCTAGAAATAACTTTGAAGATATAAACAAAGAAAGTATTCATGATTGTAAGAGAAATTATCGGTCCTTTAAAGAAGAGATTTCACAAATTATTCCTTATTTCCATTTTCAAATTTATAAATGATCTTTCATATTGGTTCATATGTAAATTTACATCCACTTCCATAACAAGAAATTGCCTAATACGAGAGGGATATTACATTGAAGGTGACTGTCTTGGAGATCATAGTTCCTGCTATGATGCTATAGGCGACGATATTCATCTATGCAATATGCTTTCCTGATTTCTTTTTAGGATAACTTTGGAATGGTTAATATCTTCTAAAACAAGGGTGCATATCGAATCGTCTCTTAGTATACAGAGTGTTTCAAAAACCTTGACTGTGGTTCTTACTTCTTACATATTGATTATAGACATATACTGTAAATTGAAAAGAGGCATAAAGAAGGTGCAAAAAGTTATGAAATCTATTAATATTTTCAGGTGATTAAACTTTAAAAAATACAAAACCTAAATTTTTATATGGACCCCGTCCAAAATACTCCCTGTGAATAAAATGCTCCCCATGTAATTTTACTATTTATTGGTTCAAAATTTGTAGAAATAATAAATTCTTGAAAGAAAGATTACATAAGATCTTTTACATGCTCATTGACTGCTATTTTTAAGGTATAATCTGTAATTCATGATATACAATTTTGAAGTATTTTTAGAGAAGTATAGATTTTAAAATTTGTATTTAAAACTAAAAATATAGAACATATTATATTTCCTTATGATGCATTCCTGCGACGAGTCATATGTACTGAAGCTGCAAATATTTGCATTTTTATTTGTGATTGACCTTTCACCAGCTTTGCTTTAACATATCTTTGAGAATTTTCATGATAAAACTCTGAAATATTTTACATGCCCTTATTAGAAGATTACACATATGATAGCAATTCATTGGGAATTGCTTTGTACAGGCTCCGTATAAATATTTAAATTTTGCATTTCTTTAAATTTAAACCCTTGAAAATTTTAATCGACTTCATAACATTTTGCATCTTCTTTTACTAAGATTTGTGATTTAAAGTATATGTCTATGGTCAATATTTAAGGAAAAAAAACCACAGTCAAAGTTTTTGAGAAATCCTGTATATCAGAAATAAAAAAAAGACTATGCAAAGACAAAAATTTGAACATTAGTTCGATTATCAAATGAGCAGTAAATATGTGGTAAAGAGCTAATTTGAGTATCTTAGTGCGCCAGTTTTTGTCTCCAGATGATTGCCTAGCCTATCTCGAATCATTAAAATTGTAATTTAAGTAAGCATAACCCATTTTAAAATTTTCTTTTTCGGAAATTTACTTTTTCAATAAAAAATAAACACATTCGTTTGAAACAATAACAATGAAAAAGTATGTCATCGAATAAAAAATACATCTACAATATTTCGACTATTTTAAAAATTTTTCCCGCAAATCTGAAGATCATCTCCGCCAAACACATACAAAAAAAATGTTTATGATCTCCACGACGTTTTTCTCTACATTTTATAATAAACGAATAAATATGATATTTTTCTTCTCCGTGGACGTTGAGTAAAACTATAAGCGTAATTTCCGACTCAACAGTGGGCACACTGAAAATTCCAAATCACCATATCGCCGTGGTAGCAAATACTAGTGGGATTTGTTGTTTCCAACGGATCATCACCGGCTATGGAGCAACTCTTCACGTGAAAAGTCTATCTCGTCATCAATAAGAAGTAGCAAACCTCCCCCATTTCTGTATACACCAAAGGGTCGAGAACCAACCCCCATTCTTGCTGCTTCTCATTTTCCTTTGTGAGGTGTCTCCCAATCAGAATGAGTAAAACAATAAGCACCATGAAGGCTGATATTTTCGTTTTCAGAGCCTCATATGAAAGAATTCTGTATTAAGTATCAGAATAAAAAAGACTGTATAAGCATTTTGGAAACTTTTTTTCAAAATAATTGAAGGATTTACTGCAAAAAGTATGTAGCTGAAATTCGGAAAAATTTTAGAGTTGCATGCAATATCATGTAGTTAAAAAAACTCTATTTTTCATCTGGGGTCAAAGAGATGTTGTGCCACTAGTTAATTCTCGAGTTACTCAAGGTTTAGAGCTATCTATCTCATTGGAGTTTAGAGATTTTAGACGTTTTTTACGCCTTTTTCCAAACTTGAATAATTGGAGATGTCTCGGTTTTGCAGTAAACTCTTCCGTTGTAATTAGTCGACACATAACTACAATTATAATATAAAAAAACAACAGATTTCATTCGTTTAAATCATAGTTTGAGTTACCACTGTGCAGAAGCAAGAGCAATGCGAAGTCAATTCTTTTTTACAAAGTCAAAATTTGAAACAGATTTTTATCATGCTCTCTTGCACTTTGAGAAATAGAGTAACAAACTTTCTACTTATGGATTTCATTCTAAGTTTGAATGAAAATCTGAAAATTTAATTTAAAAAGCAGTTACCAAATTTAATTGTTCTAACGCAAGGTGTTTTTGAGTTATTGTATTTACAAAGTGGCATGATTCCAAAATGTGTTTTTAGAACTTAGGGAAGTCTGACACATGTAAACTGGTCAAACTCTTGAGATTGGTTATTTAATTGTACATACTGCAAATACGTAAAAAGTGAAACTAAGGAAGTTCTGATGGGCGTAATAGATTTACAACTAATATCAGAAGTCTGTATCCTGAAGATGTTCACCTCTAAAAATAGATTTATAATCATTTTTAGAGTCTCATTTCAAAAAATCATTTCTCTGACTCTCATATAATCTAGTTATAATTACACCATTTTCTTGTCCTACAATTGCCATGTTATCCATCACAATAAAAGCTGTAGGAATCTTTTTTTCTTTCACATTGATTAAATTTTAACTGTCTCTTATATGAATCATCAAAAAAAATTTGTAATCGAGATATATACGAATCTTTTCATTTCACATAACCCTGTGTTCAAAGAATACTTTTTTGATAAATGACTGTCTGTCTGCCTATGACAAAAGTAATATTTGAATATAAGTTAACCAGATAACTACAAAACGGAAGGAACTACAAGAGTAAAATTTAGTACATAAATTTGATATCTATATTGCAGACAGTTGTTAAATTTTGTGCCTAATATAAAAAGCGGCTGAATGCCTGTCGGTCTGTACTATTAGAAGTATATTAACGTGTTGACTTAAAGCGTAAGGGCTTAAATATATTAAATTTGTTATGCGACTTTGTTAACAATTTTGGTTTCATCTGTATCATAAAAAAATGCGATTAAAACACAAATTCGTTTTTCGGATACTGTTAACCGCATGTCAGCAATACATCACCAGAAATAAATTCACCAAGCAAGACACGACAGATTCAATAAAAATTCAAAGATTAATATTTCTTAACTATTGTACGACATTGTCATGCAAGGCATTCTAAATGTCTTATCCAAGGTTCATAATCTTTTGTAGAAAAGAGAAATAATACCTTTATTAGAAAGTAAGTAAGAAAATGTTCGGGAGAGTAATGCCACTAGTTTAATGATATGTATCATTTTAAATCACTAAATGCCAATATTTTAGGCTTAAAATATATCTGTGATTTTTAGTATTTAAAAATTTGGGGCATAATTATCAAAAATAAGTTAGCGTCAGTTATAAAGGACATTAATATGTATTGCATATTAGACCTTCAATATTATCAGTTGACTTTACGTCGAATCATTTGTGACGTTCTTATATGAATACGGTGGTATTAAATATATATTACCCTAACAAAAATAAAGCATGATATCTTTTATAATGATATTATTATCAGATCATAGAATCCCATTTTGTATTTCAAAATTTCATTCGACGTAACACAACCATAGTACACTGCGTGAATAAAGTAGGACAGTCATTTTTTTTGTACATTTTGCTTTAATTCTACTGCTTTTGATCTGAATTTTTAAAGAGGTTGTTTTGTTAATGTTTTAATTTAAGTTAGGTGGGAAACCTCTATTTATGGTTGAGAACTCAATACTTAACAACTTTCGGTGTGTGAAAAAAGTAGAAGGACACATCCGAAAAAAATATTTTGAAGCTGTTGGAAACCATAAAGGTTGGTGTACTCTTTTACTTTTAATAAGTTTTTGTCAAGAATAAATAATTTAGTTAGAAATTCATAGTTTTTATTGGTTTTAGAATGCCCAGTGGAAAACCCTTAAGTTCCAGAAGGGCCAAATAGTTGCCAGTAAAAATGAAGGAAAAGGTGCAAGAAAGATTGCACTGCAGCTACGTATCAGTCCTAATACTGTTTCGAACTTCATAAGAAAACCTGAAAGTGACAGAAGAAAAAAGAAGGCGGGAAGGTCAAAAACACTTACACAACGTGATCAAAGAAAAATCATTCGAGAATTCAAAAATACAGGTGGAAGTGTCAAGAAGGCTTTATGCCTATCAAGGATTACACATGTAACCAAAAGAACTGTCTATAACGATATAAAAAGCTCAAAAAATCTCATCTTCAAAAAACGGAAGTACCATCCGAAGTGGAATGAAGGACATATTAAGCACCGACTGCACTGGACTACATGTACTGGAACTCTGAATGGACCTCAGTTGTATAATTCCGATGAGAAAAAGTTCAATTTTGATGGTCCAGACGGTTATCAGTATTATTGGCACTGTCTTGGTAATGCAAAAGAGGCTATTCTACTCCCCAAATTGGAGGGGGTGGACTAATGGTTTCGTTAGCGGTTGGTTATGGAGCTAGAACAAATATAGTTTTTCTAAATGGTAGACAGAACCATACAGACTATATCCAGACTCTAAACTCAAATCTTCCATATGGCACTGAGTTAGGAGGAGGTGACTGGGTTTTCCAACAAGACGGAGCATCAATTCAGGCAGCAAATGGTGTTAAAAATTGTTTTGCAGCAAACAGTTCGTATTTTACAATGACCTACCGAAAATCCTGATCTCAACGTTGTAGAGAATTTATGGTCAATGATTGTACGTCACGTTTACGAGGATGGAAAGCAGTTTGAATCTGTAGCTGAACTGCAGAAATCCTTAGAATGTGTATGGGACAATTTTTGCCGAACAGAAATTCAATCTCTATATAGTTCAATGTCCAACAAAATCTTTGAAGTAATTCGAGCCAATGGAAGAAGAATTCCGTATTAATTAATATAGAACACCCATTTTTAGAAGTGTCCTACTTTTTCACAGATTATGACATCATCAAAACTGATTTTTTAAATTAAGTGTACTATTTTAAAAATGTGTCCTATTTTGTTTTATGTAACAGGTATTTGTTTGTAAAAATTTTGTATGTAAAATAATTATTTAAAAAATGCTGTATTATTCATTTATTTAAAATAATCTATTGTCCTTCTACTTTTTTCACTGAGTGTATGAATGAATTTTATAACATGACCGTAAGTATTAAACTTAACCAACTTATGTTAAAATACTTACCAGCAACTGAAATTGGTGAGATTCGAAAGATTGAGAATGGCCAACCATTTAAGGACGAGGAATCAGACAAAAAATTAATTCGGTAATCTTTCATCACAGCCTTCCAATATACTTAAGAACGAAGGTCTCAGGCGAAGGCGGAACCTTGCTAAACTAACCTGCAATAGTTCCGGTTTGTTTAGTAGTTATTGTAACGAAAGGGAATATTAATTAAACTACAGTAACTAAACTACAGAAACAATTTAATTTAAAAACATCGCCTATAAATCACTTTTTGTTCATCCAAAACACATGCATGTAAAATACTTTCGTGTTACTAAATAATAAAGTAGCATCACAATAATACATTACATTCAGTACATGGATCCCAAAATCTGCTTAAAATTCAATATTAGATCATTCGCATTTAAAAAGTTAGAAATATTAGCAATATAGAGGGATTCAAAACTATCCGTGTATAAGTGTGTTAATATATCAGGAATTTTTTTTTTAAACTGGCAAAGTCAGCATTGAAATAAATGGACGCGAATTCACTGTATAGGTTAGAAAAGAAACTACAGCAAGGGTATGGATGGAGGGGGAAATGGGGGTTGTTGTACATCATATTTCAACTTTATTCATAAGTACTTCATATTTTCACTTGCGAATATTTGAAAATTCTCTTGCAATAAACACTTCAGCACAGCTTTTTGGTTCGCATTCCAAGGAATTATTTAGTCACTTCATACATGGCCCGATGGGAGACGTTATCACATGTTCATAGGAGATTATTCCTAAAGATAAACCTAATTTGGTGTCCTATTTATTACTGTCAGTTTTGTATTCCTGGCCTTTCTTCCAAATTACTGATAAATTGCTCTGAATGATATGGAATGGAAATTTATTGGTTTAGTGGTCTTTATGAGTATACAGATCCTGAAACTCACCAACGCTATCGATTTTCATACTGCAGCTGCAACTTGGATTACAACAAAACAAGTTACATGTTAAGATAACCAAGGGATTTCCAACTGCGTTGACTGGTGTGGACAGACTATTGTGTGAAAACTGTTTTGAAAACTTCTAGCTACCTTCACAAGTAAAAATGCGAAAACGTATAGTACATGGACACACAAGAAGTTAAAAAAGTGGAACAAGTTTTTATTTCTCTAAATATATTATTTAAACAAAGTCTTTTTATATATGGGGAGAAATTATGAAAGCACTGTGGCTAATAGTGATGGTAATAGTACCATGTTTTAAAAATCAAATTTTTATAATTTCTTCCATAACTAAATAACAATACATTTAAAACGTAAAAATCAATTTTAAAAATATTGTAACACTCTATTTGCATAAGCGGTCATTTGAAAGCTAAAATATATTATATAGGGATTTTCATATATTTGTGCAATAAAAAAGTTCTCAAATATTAACTTTAATACATTATTTTCCATTTATTTTTAAAAATAATAAAAATGCGAAAACTGAATTTAATACGCATGCTTACAAACGAAATCAAAAAATTTAGATGCTTGCTTACTGGGTACAATAGGTTTACTATCTATCTTCATAGGATATTTCGGATACATTTGTTTGCGATTGTTTTTGTTAAAGAAACAATTCACCGATTTCTAACTTGGCTTTCTGCCTTACTCTCATCTAACTCTTCGCTGATTTGAGGGATTCAATTACTTTTTTATTAATGTTTTCTTAAATACCTATCAAACATAAATGAACGTAGAATATGCAATTATTTGCATTATTGATTCAAACTACATCATAAAAAAGAGATTATCTATCATGGTTGATGAAAAAAAATTTAAAAAAAATTATTCTGATTGATGAAAATAAAGGAAACCTTATCTTTTTCTTATCATAATTAAAGATGGAAAATGCAGTGTTGACTTTTAAGATGGTTAGTGGAAAAAATGCAAAATTGATTCCTATCCTGGTTGACAATAAAAAAGGAAAAATTAATTCTTATCAAAACTGATGAATCAAATGTAACATTGATCCTTCTTATGAATGATGAAGCAAATTGCAACAATGATTTTTAAAATGGCAAATGAAACAAAATGTAAAATTGATTCAATCCCGATTGACGAAGAAAGAGAAAACGTTGATTCTTATCCTGCTTGATGATGAAAAAGGAAACATTGGTTCTTATTGTAACTACTGTGTGCAACGTTTTTTCCTGTCTTAATTGATGAAATAAAATGCAACATTGACTTTTATCACAGCTGATGAAACAAAATGCAACATGAATTCTTATTATGGTATAAATCAGAAGATTTTTCTTTCAGTACTCACGACATTCAAAAAATGGAATCTAGTGGAGATTTCTTGTCAAGCATTTTATATTAGATCTGGAAGTCAAACATAGTTTTATACATAGTTTACATAAAATACATAGTTTAGAGCCTAATTGTGTCTCCTTAGTGTATATTCTCACTAGTTCTGATGTATTTCCTTCATTGCTTTTCTTTTTTCTTAGTATATTGCAAAAAATGCACAATAATCATACACGTAACTAAATTCCATACCATTTTCATGAGAAATCATAGAAATATTCGTAAAATAAAAGAAATTTTTTTAAAAAAATTTATAATAATGGGTATTTTCAAGATCATTTTCATCATAACAAATAGTATGAGCAAGAATTTTATTTCTTCAATTTTAGGAACTGTGCTATAAAAACAAACATTTTTAGAGTATTATAACGTGGATTATTCTGAATTAATATCGGGAGAGTACAAATCCAAACGTTACCATCTGAATATGAATGCAGTGGTGCATTAACACGAAGTCGATTTCAATGTTTCCTATATACCAAAAAAATTCAGATAGAGTTCAGATCAGAGAATACAGTGCATTCTCTTCACATTTCATTCGTAAAAACAATTTGTATTCTTACAGTTCCTTTTTACTATGCCTTTTATAGAAAGTTGGCAAACGGATCGGCTTAGTTTAGTTATATTAATGTCCCATTTTAAAGCTAAACTGAGACTATTTTAAGACAGACTTCTTAATTCGAAACTGCGGTCAGATAACGCGGATGACATCTGAACTGGCACCAAATTTCCACCTGCAAAACATTTGCCCCCTAATGAACTTAAATTGCACTAGACCCAATCTTACATGACAGTTCTTCAGTGGAATCAGGTCTAAACCAGGTAGGCACCTGTCCCTAAGATGAGACGTTACCATCAGACCATTGCGGCCCCTTTTATGTGTTAGTTATAAAGAAATAGGTGGGGCAGGTCAGGTTTAAAGTTTGGAGCAAACTTCTCACTAATAGAGTTAGAAGTTTCCAGAAAAATATTCACAAATAAAATATCCATCCCAAAATTACTCTAGAATAGATTCAAAGAAGGGCAATAACTAAATAAATTTATACCTAAATTTCTGTTCATCAATATCATCAGCTAAGAATGCATTTGTATTCGATCAACAAGTCAGCATAGATAATAAGGAAAATTGACGAAGTAGAAAGTATAAGGATAAGCAAAGTATAACAATAGAATGTCCATAACAATAGACAAAAGGGAAAGTTAATTATTTCTTTTTGAATCCGATTCTTTCTTTCTCGTTCGGGATTAAAAAATAAATGAATCATTAAGAGAAAAATTGGTTTTTCTTTAAAATATGTCCAATTTGAATCTAAAATAATGGAAATACGATCCAATGCCACTAGATAGCAGTTTTCTAGGGAACAAACAGTCAGCGTACTTAAAAGAACGATATTTTTATATAATAAATAGATAAAATTAGATTCCCTAAACAAATCATTTCTTATAACTAAACAGAAAATCACCGTTGCCAGTAACGAATGATGAGGAATAAACCCAACTTGAAATTGGAATTGGAATTAGGGTTAATAAGGAATCTGAAAACATAATAATTATGCAGCAAATATTCGAAAATAGTGTTTAACGTATGTAAAAGGTAAATTTTTAAAGTAAAATTTTTAACTTATTGAAATTTTAGTACAACAGCGAAAACATTATTTCGCAGCATTACATTTAAACTTCCTATGATACCATTTACGACGATTATACATACTCTGGGGGCCATATGAGTTAAGTGGCATAAACCAGATACAAAACTTTTATTAATGACCTCATGTCTTCATTTTGAAAGTAAATATAAACCACCCAAACGATTCCAACTAATGCCAGAAAAATATTTTCCCAAGGCCTAAATCCTAATCCTTAAGCACCAGGCTCTAATGTAATTTTTGTATTTTATACCAGCAATTTTATTTGTATTTCTGAAATCCAACCAATTAAATATTGCCGGAAATATTCAGCAGATGAAAATGCAAGAATAAACTCAAGATAGATGATAAGCAATCAAATACTGGTCTTTATATCATACCACAAAATGACTAACATTCATTTATAAATACTGGTAAATATAACCTAAACGGGTTTTTTTGTTCAATTGTATAGTATATGCAATATAGTAAAAGTAATATTTTACACTAAGGATTCAGTGGTGGCCTGATGGTTAGGTCTTGGTCTGCTGAGAATAAACTTCTCTATTTTATTCTCTCATTCTCCTGCTAATGTGAAATTTATTGATTAGATAAGGTACAGATCTCCAACATCATTTGATATTTTTCGACATCACGAGAATTCCAATAGTAGCAAAGATTAATAAGAGAATAAAGTAATTGCAATAAGTAAATTACTATACAAGAACTTATGAGGAAAAGACGTCTGTTGGAAAGATTATCTTATTGATTTTCTAGCTTTTTAAAAAGGGCCTAATTTCATGATTATTATATTTCATTTAAATCTCCAATATATGTCCATTATCCAGTTTCCCCTCCTAGAAGTTTTTAAACAAAATTTTTATTACTATGAAACCCCCACCCACTGCAGGGTACCTGAAAACAAGAATTATAAGTTTTTGGTATGGGAGTTGGTTCTCACAAACCCTCGATGGACACAGAAAATGTGACGCTTGGCCAGGCATTCCCATTTTATTTTGAGAACGATTTAATTGTATGAAATTCTATATCTCAGATTTTCATTTAGTGATCATTCTCATAAGTTTACCCCTATTAACCTGATAAAAATGCAAGCTTACTGCTTCTTTTTCATACTATTGCAATTTTTTTCCGCATAAATTCAAACCATATATTTACCAATCACCCCCTGTATTTGGAGAATATTAAGAAAATTAGAATCAGTCAGTAATAGATTTGTACGATTAAAATATTAATATATTTTAAATGTATTTTGATTAAATGTATTTTTAGATCATTGTTCATAAAATAAAAATCTGTTTGTAATCATTTAAATTTAAATGATCTACATACTAAAAATTACTATTTCAAGATTTCAAATTCAGTATTGAAAAGTTGCTTCTTAATGCCCCCTAAGCCTGAAATAGATGGTATGGTACAGCGACCTGCCTAGGTTGTGAAGTTGAAATTTGAAGGAGGTGGTTGCCGGATTGAATGTCACCATCTTCGTCTAATAACGTCAATCTTAATTCAGGCCTTGATTTATTTCCGGGAGAGCGGTTAAGGTAGAAAATCCAAGCATGTCTATGACTATAATCCTTTGCATTTTTTTTTTTTTTTTACTTTTAAATCATTTACTAATATGTATATAAAATTTATCATATTGTTACAAATGTGTAATTTTGTAATAGTCTAAACATTATTTGACTGAAAAAAGATTTACAAGAATCTTAAATGAATATCAAGTCTATGAACCCCAAGAAGGGCTACTATTCGGTGAAGAATTTAGAGATATCCGTGGGAGAAACTGGAATTCAGAAAAATTCCAAAATGGAAGTATATTTATTAGAAACAGAGCTCTGGAGATCTTTCTATAAAATTCCGTATCATATCATTGCCTATCAGGAGACTATATAAAGTAAAGGCAAGGTGTAAATCTCACATTGCAGTTATGATCACGGAGAGAAATCCAATCTTGGATTCTGATCCTATAATTGTTAATTAGTTATTTGCCACCTGTGTAATTCTACAAGTACTGGGTGAGATTTTTCTGCTTTTTTTACACGTTTCCTTGTAGAATGAGGCATCCATATAATGTATTAAATTTTTATCACCGTATATATATTGACGATTTTTGTAACAATATGTTTCATTATTCAAAGTATTTCTACTTTTCTGAAAATATTTTATATTTCCAATTACCCTGTATACTTAATTCTTCATCCTTTGATATAAAGCGATTATGTCGGTATATGATAAAACGATTGACACAATTTAAAATAAAGTTTCCGACACCTGGATAGCAGTGACAATCGGATTATTTCGAATACAAGTGGAATACTAAAACCTTTCTTTTTTATATTCTTTTAACTGCTTTTAAGTAAAATTATAAATATAAGAGTATTTCAATAAAATTTTCTGAATAATAGTTTGAAATGCAATTTTATATGCCTTAGAAATAAGTTCTGAATGTAATGAATAGTTACTCTAATTAAATTTTTAATTTCAAAATACCAAACAGCTCTATTGGAATTAAACCGAATTTTAAAAAACTTTTCTTGCTTTAAAGTAGTTTAGAAATATATATAAAAAAATTCTAAATTTCAACTTTTTATATTAAAAATTTGAATCAATTAAATTTTAAATATATTTTAAAACATGTGATTTCATTTTTGCCTTGGATGAAAAGACCAAATTTTTAGACCTAAAATTAAGTAGTGCTGGTAAAATAAACCCAGGCATTTATTTTTATATATGCTTCAATTACTTTTTGAAACTAATAAACAAAATATATTTTTGAAAATAAACGAAGTAAATTCATCGCGCACAAGCATAGAAAAGAAAATAAATATGCCAATTCAGCTGTCGAACAACATGTCCGATCGAGGTTAAGAAAGGTCACTCGCTAAACCTTGTGAAACATTTAAAATTGGGTGTGACGATTTCATCGAGCAAGTTTTATTAGAAGCAGCAAAAAGAATTTAGTGCTCCTAATTTCTAAACGGTATAAAAGCCGCGGACGGATCGACATCAAATCATTCACCACTCTCACTTTCGATCTTGTTTACTCTTTCAGAGGAACGTAGCACCATTCGCTAAAACATGCTGTTCAAGGTAATTGTTTTTCTTCAAAACGTTAAGTTAAAAAACTAATGTTAAAATCAATAATTTATAATTTTTTAAATAAAAATTTATCCCCAAACAATAAAATTCGAAAAGCGTAGCATAACATTTTTCAGTATAGGATTGCTTTTGATTTAATAAAATTGTTTAATATTAAATGACGTAATGAATCATATGTGTGTTCATCATTTTTTTCAATTATATTAAACATTTATTACATGAAAAGTAAAACTATATTAGTTTGAATTTAAAAAATAGATAAATAAGAAAAAAATTAAGGAATTAAATACTTTAGTTTACAATTTTTTATTGTAAATTGAAAAAAATTCGCTATCATTAAAAAATGGTAAATTTTTAAGAACAGAGTATTTTTTTTATTCAATAGATTTTCTTAATAGCAAGTTATATAATGAATCATATTGTTGTTCACTATCTTTTTTATTCCCAATTAAATTTGAGAATTTATTAGATGGTAAGTAATATTACCTATATTAATTTGAAATGAAAAACTAAATAATTCAGACAAAAATTAATGAATTGGAAACCTCAATTTATAATATTTTATTCTTTTATTCAATTATTATATGTTTTAGATTATTTAATAAAATTTAACTTTGAATATTTAAATAATTTTGCTTAACTACATTAAATTAAAAATTTACTTTCAAAATTAAAACTTTTTTATCTTCCTATATTTCTAATCCATATTTTTACATTCTTATCCCAATTCTGTAGAAAAAAAAATATATGCAGTGTAATGTTAAGAAAGGGAAAGAAATGCATTCGATGTGTATTATATTTATGTTCTAATTTGTACATAGCAAAAATAATTTATGCTACTTTTTTAAACTTACGCCAATATAACAATTAGTTATCTATCGTTTTGATTTTAATGAAGCATAAATCTTTTTTAAATTACCTTACATTTTTATTAATGGAACTCACAAAATAAGAAATAAAGTTCCCATTCGAATTTACTCATTCATTTTTTTATCATATTTCCCTAAAAAGTAATATATCTTATTAAAATCAGAATTTCATCAGATATTTTCCTTTTTCTCCTTAAACATTTCTTATGATGACGTTTTTAATCAACCTAATTCAATTTTAGTAGTATGAAACAATTTATTTACTTACTTTCAGGGTCTTCTCCTCCTTTCCATCGCCGCTGTAGCCTTGGCTCAGTACGGACACGGATATGGTGCTCCTGCTCCCGCATACGGTCACAATGACTACGTAAGTAACTGATAAGCATATTAGAGAAAAAGAATTCCATAAATTATAATACGTTTCTAAGCATAAAATCATGAAACAAATTTCCTACGATTCTACAGTCGTAAATTTGATTGCAAAATTTATTATTATAGAGTTGTTTACATATTTTATGAATTATTTGAAATGAATTTGAAAAGAGCATTTAACCGTAGTTTTTATACAATCATTGTTTTTTAACCCGTTAGGACACGCACCGGATCTCGGAGACCCAAGTCCTTAATACTAAGTTATATTGTAAGGAAACCAGTTATAATACAATACAAAAAAATGAGTTTTCCTTGGGAAAAATTCAACTTCTCAGCTGTTGTATTAAAAATCATACCAAATATTAATGCTTAGCATTTTGGGAATTTCTTATAGTTTTTTATCTCTGAAAAAAAAATGATTGCGCCTTTGAAGACTGATACATGTATCACCATGTAAATGTAGGATCACTTTGAAGAAGGTCCCAAATTTTATTTCTAAAATAGTAGCATAATTTTATTATTTATAATTAGTAATTTTAACATATGTAAAATATTTGAGTTTTTAAAGCTCGTTTATCCCTAAAATTTGTTTTAAAAAGTCGCGTTCAAGAAAATTTTAAATATAAAATTTCAGTAGTGATATTTACCTCGAAATGGTTCTTTTATGTTTTATTCTTTGTACTTTGATGCAACTAATGTTTTTTGTATTATGAATGCAATTTTCTTTGTATTTTGTTGAAAGAAATATTCCCCAGACTTGCGGTACCAGTTGAGAGTTTTTGAATAAGTACAAAGAATGCCAATCTTTGGGAAATTAACAAAGGAAATTCAACCTTGGTTTGAAAAAATATCAACTAGTATGAGATTTTTTTTAATTTCCAGAATTTAATTTTAAAAATGACTAAATTTTATGGAAATTAGTTAGTTCGTATTAGCTGCCATAATCCGAGTTTTTATGAGAAAGAAACGTAACATTTCATTAATACTTGAACAACACTGAAGAGTTAGATATGTATGATATAAAATTCAATTTTGTCCATTATGCTTTAGAATTCCAGTAATATATTCAGTTTCCAGAGTTATTATGGAAAACAGATATTTTCAGCTTAAACTTTAATTAATTAAAACTGGAATAAAAATTTCAAAACAGTCATATCAAGCAGCACGTTCTCATCCTCCAAAATATATATGCACCAAATTCGATATCACTAAGGCAAGTGATTTGACCTGTAGAAAGCTAACAAACACTCACACATTCATTATTATTAGTAGAGAGAGATGAATCTCCATATATTAATGAAGGAATAAAATTAATAAGCAACAGCGTTAAATAAAAAAAACCAACAATCTATCTCTACATATTGTATAAAAAGATCTCTATATGTTGTATAAAAAAATATATTGTATAAACCTCAATAAAATACAATTAATGTCCTATCGTTTACTTTTGCGTAGTTTTATCATCAGATGACATAACTGTTATACTGTTTCATATGCTTTAGGCGTATTGGGCCAATTGCTTTAACATTTATTATAATATACATTCCCTGGTGTAATTGGTTTAAATATGCGAGAGGTTTTCCTGAATTACAATCACTTTATATTAGATAAGTAAATTTATTTAGAAAAAAAATCTTGTTTTCGAGTTGTTTGTAATCTGAAGATTTCAATTAACTTGAAATGGAGATGAGGTGGCTCATTTTCATTTGAATTTTTTTAATGCACGTTTTTGAAAGAGGAAAAAAAAATTTGGTAACTCGTATACTTTTAATGCGAGGAGTAAACCGATTTGAAGAAAGAACTACTATTAAATATTCAATAAATATCATTCATTGAATATTTAATAGCAGATAGATCAGCAAATTTATAACTTAACTCGCTTAAAAACCGAAAGAAACTTGAAGTAGAATATAATTCTGATCATTAGTATTGTTTAACATATTTTGTTCAATACAGATTCAAAAAAATTGAATTCCTCTAATGTAAAACGAATTAAGCAATCTTCTTAGTAAAACGATTTTCACAATACAAAATGTATAATATTTTTAATTTAATTAAAAAAATTATTAAAATTACACTTACATACTATATTTATTACATATTTTTATAAAGATATATTCTTGATATACAAAACCTATTCCCTGACAATACAGATATCATATCGCCGGTAACCCAGGTTAATTCACCTAGAACCAACACCCAGAATCCCACATAAGTAACCAGCATAGGGATAAATTCATTCATTTCAGTAAAACCGTTTACTCATTGTAAAACGTTAAAATCTATTGAATTGAAATGTGAAACATTCGTTAAAACAATGCCCAGATAAAGTTTATTTTGAAATTTATAATTTAATAATCAATGTTTTCTCGACAGGCCCAACCCATCCCCTACCAATACGGATACGACATCGCCGGTGACCACGGTGAATTCAAGCAGGCCCGACAAGAGCATGGAGATGGACACGGCAATGTCCAAGGAAGCTACGGATACGTAGATGCCCACGGTATCTCCCGACAGGTCGACTACGTCGCTGACGGACACGGATTCCGAGCCCAGATCAGAACCAACGAGCCCGGAACCGAAAGCCAGAACCCCGCTGATGTTGAACTCCACGCCAACCCCGTCCATGCTCCCCAACCAGCCTATGCTCCCGCACCCCGACACGGATATGGACCTTACTAAGTAAGTAATTTTACATCATTTGGTTTTCAAATCAATTTTATCTATACTCTGACATATTTAAATTCTTCAGAAGTTTACAGTAGTTACAAAATATTAATTTTCGGCATAAATTTCATATTTTCACTGAACCTGTCATGTTACCATTGGTGATTTATTTGGCTGTTAATCTCTGGAATGTATTAATAGAATCCAAAAATCAAATATATAGTTTGGAATCGTTTTTCTCAACTGTATTGAAACAAACTTTGGCACAAAATTCGATAGTAGTTACAAAATCTTGTACCGAAACTGATATACTTACGCCATTGTGCATTAAATTACAGCGTTCACGCGTGTCTTAAAGTACAGACTGACATACAGTCAATTCTCAGTTGTATTTGGTTCATGACTTTCGACATGATTACACTATAAACGTTATATTCTTGTTGCGAATTTTATCTATCCAGCTCTCAGTTTTGTATTTATCATATTGAATTATATTCAAACATTCGAACAAACAGACTTCCTCAGAGCAGATTTTACTTGAAATTTGACAGAAATCTGCAAATTTAGTATAAAGGTCATATACCAAATTTCATACAACTATCTCAAAGGGATTCTAAACAATCTTTTTCACTCAAACAGATAAAAGAACAATTTCCAAAAATGTGTTTTCGTTCTGAGGGAGTTCTAAAACGTAGAGATTCTTCGAAACCTCGAGTTTGGATTTATTTTTTGAAAATCACTACACTTTCTCAGTATTATAAATACAAGAAAGTGATTAAACATAAATTTTGTAACCAAAAGCTCTATCTATTTCGTAAATATCTTATTGCATTACTTTGTAAAATCAAGAAAATAATGACAATAGTATGTAGTCATTTTAACTGAGAATATTGATAATAGTGTGTCATTCCTCAATGACGATTAGAAATCCATTTTCCTACTGCAGTTTTCTTTTTCATTATTTCCGCAGAATGAGGCTTAATTTTTCAGCTACATTAGAAATTATATGAATTGATTTTCACGTTGCACGACTTTCACGCACAATTTAGGTTACCGTGAACTTCACTTTTCGACTACATTATATTCATTTGTATACTACGTAACTTTTCTATTCATAATTCTAGAATAGTAAAGCTTCATTAAAAATTATACGTATTGATTTTCATTCTGTCTGACTTGTTCACACATCATTTTGGTAATCAGGAATCACACTTTTCGGATCTTACTACATTATATTAGAAACTAAGCACAATCATTTGTAAAGCAACTTTTCTATTCATAATTTCAGCAGAGTGAAGCTGAATTTTTCGGCTACTATAGTGACTTTCCGGGCCATAATTTCATTTACAGTGAATCTAGCTTTTTGACTACATTATATTATCAATTACACACATTCCTTTATATGCTATGTAACTTATGTATTCATAGTTTTGGCATGCTGCATTTACACTTTTCGATTAAATTGGAAATTAACAAAATTTTGAAGCCCCTCGATTAGCTTTTAAGATTGAAAATAAATCGAGTAGCTCCAATTCATTTTGAAACTAAATTTTTTGATTATCGTGAATTGTTTTTGATTGTGCTAACGAATTTGAACTTTCTATTTTCTAGGTCAGCAAGAACTCAGGAATTCATTTCAATAACATCATTAAAGAATGCTGATTCACAAAATAATGTGTCGATCTTCAAAAGCAAGACGCACCTCATTTCTCTTTAGAGAACAGATGTTATTCTGCCCTCTGGAGATTAGATATTATTTATTATTTAGGAATTAATTTCGTAGGAACAAATTTATATTAAATTTTCTGGTCTAATTTATTGTGAATTTTATGTGTAAGCATCTTTTGGTGATGCACATATTAGAAGCAATAAATTGTCTTTTTAACAAAATTTGGTTTTCATTTGTTATTGCTGTACTTTCAATGCTATGATTTCTAAACATTAAAAGACTAGACTAAGAAATTACACTGTACAAAACATAACTTTTCTTACCAAAGAAAAGGTTCCAGTTTGAAAGAAACAGTACATTGTACAAAATGCAATTTTTCTTTTCAATGAAAGGAGTCTTTATTCTGCATCTAATTCAAAATAATGGGAGAGATTGGAAAAAACCTTGTGGTAACAATATTAGTCTAACAATATTAGAATTATCTGCAATAATGGTATTTTTTACATCTTCAAAAGGCATTGTTAATTACATTGTCAAACAAGTAATCGAATATCAAACAGTATTGGTTATTTAATTCAGTTTACTCTTCATAAATTTACAGATGAAAAACAAAACTTTAATTTTTATTCCTCTTTATATGCTCTTTAAATAACAGATTTCACTTTCTCTGATTTAAAATTGTGCCTCTCAAGAATTCAAAATCATCGCCAGGTCCCAACAGTATCAGTTACCTGATATTGTCTGTTCAATCTATCTTTATATAGGACCTGCCCAATATATATGTACACACCAGTGTTCAATTAAAAAAGCAAAACAAATATTATCTTAAAGAGACAAATACATTTCACACAATTATAATTGTGATTTATAGTTTATCTGGATTGATTAGTAGAAATTTGACACAATTCCCACAATATTAAGGATTACCCACACACATAAATATTTGTGAAAGAGGAGATATGAAGCCTGATGTACATTATGATGTATTCTATTTTAACATATTTTTTATACTTTAACAACCAATGCATCCGCTATCTTCATCCCCCCCCCGAACATCAGTTTAAAATACATTCTTGCTTAAGTTCGCAACCCCATTTATTTATTTTTAAAAAAATGATTCACTTTTACTGTTTACTCTGATTTTTTCGGTTATTTTTCAAAGTTTTATCAAATTTCATTGGGAAATTTTATCAGATTTTACGGTCAACAGGCATTAGAAATTGATATAATTTATATGTAAACTTTAAATAAGACTTAAACTTTGTTTAAATGCCACAGTAGACTACTAAACAGACATTGGAATACTATTTTCATTTTATTAAGAATCAGAATATTTGCATACTTTCTATCAAAAATAGCAAACTATTCCGTTGTGATAAGTTTTTTTAATGCTCCATTTTAATAATAGCCTTTCAGTAAACCTGCATATTGCTTGACAATGTGCAAGATGTTGTCACAATTTGGTTACTTCCACGAACCTACTTTCTAAAACTACCTAATCATATCACTTTACTTTTTAAAAAATATTTGATTTTATATTTTCATTCTAAATTTTGAGTAAATTTTGATATAACAATATTCGCTACTTTTTATTGGCACTATCTACTATTTATTTAATCTGCGATATCCTTCCGCAAATTCCCTATTTATTATCCAGTGCGTACATTATTTGTTGACTCTTGTTCATATTGGATGCTTCATAAAATTCTTCATTACTTAATTTAATCTTCTGAAGATAGTACATAAAATATGATTTCATAAATATTTAGACCAAAATTAGAATTTTGAATTTATTACTTAAACTTCACTGAAGTCTCATTTATATAGCAGCGATTTAATTACCTCAACTGTGCTCACAAAATTAAATTTCGGGAAATAAGGGAAATTAGTCCAAATTACAAGAAATGTAAACAATTAATGAATAATAACTATGACATTTATTAAATGAAAGCAATAATTTTTAAGATTTTCCAAGCATATTCTCATATTTTTAAGAGGACCAAAAAATTCGGAATGTTACGTCAAATAAGCGGGGAGATTTAGCTATTGCAAAATAATAATGCTTAATTATTAATAAATAAGTCAATAATTAATAATAATTATTGGCAAAATAAATATCGAATACTTTATTTCAAGATTCGAACTATTTTGTTTGAATAATCATTAATGAAACCTGAATAAATCAATGTTAATGATATTTTGGATCATAAAACGTCGCAACATATTTTAAAACCATTGGATGGAAAGAAAATAGATAGATTTAAATCTCTATAGAAGCCCCCTTTTCAAAAAGTAAGGTTACTTGAGAAAAAATTGTATATTTATCACTTGAATAATTTAACTCTTTATTTGCATCAGTTTACTTTGTAATATTTAATATTTTTTTCCTTTGGAGTTCAACAGGTCCGTCTCGGATAAATGCTATATTTAATTTCATCTGGTTTGACATAATTTCATTTCCAAGATTCCGTCACATTGTTAGAGATGAAAACCACGTATTTTATTTGTTCTGTTCGCTGTTCATGAAAATACTGTAGTGACATAGAATTAAAAATATGCTTTAAATTTAATTAAATTCAAATTAAAAAGAATTTTACAGCACCTAATTAGATAAATCAAAATAATCATTTTTAATAGAATAGTTTAGAGAGTAATCAGGAAAAAACTTCAAAGTCTTGATTGATTTTTAATTAATTAAAATTTCAAAAACTATACTCCAAGAAGCAGATTTTCATCTTCCAAAGTATATCTCTGCCAAATTTGGTAGCTCCTTGCCATTCAGTTGAATTTATTTAGTATCATACTCATACATTATTTGTAGTATAGATAGAAATTTGACGATGGTACTTCTTGCATACAGCCGACCACCCGGCCCCACTGAACGTAGCAGAACGACGATGGTAAAATCTGAAATATCATTCTCCCAATTTTCCCCTCATTTGAATAATAAAATATTCTTCATAGCCCTCTGGACTAGTGAAAATAATAATTTATAATAATATACTATTTGAAAACATGTTATTCGTTTCATATTTCATATGCTAATGACATTTTATCTAGCAAGCCATACATGAAAAAAAATTAAGTTTAGTTTGATTTGCATCTAATAATTAATACAAATTCTAGAATATGATCAACTTACGATTGGCTATGAATCACTTAAATATTTTATCATTCTAATTAACATTTTAAAAAATTCATGCGAAATGATTATAAACACCTTCAAATTGCACTTTTTATTTCCATGAAAATGACTTTAAAAGATTCTGAAACAAGTTTTAATGCAGGCTTAGAACTATCATGAAGTTGATTTCAAGTTGCAGTAATACTTCGACATGCATTGTCTTTTTAATTTCTATAAATCCATTTTCTAATTTCACATGTAAATCGTCCAATTATTAACGGAATTTTTCCCCTTCGATTTAAATATCTGATGGTCATTGAATTAAATATTTGATGAAACAATGAGAACAGTTAAATTACGCGGCAACATTTAAAAAAAATGTTAAAATTCAGAAACGTGTCATACAACAAATAACATCAAGAAAAAAATTATGTTAGAATTTTAAAAAGATGTGATTTCATGTTTAAGCAGTTACATTTAAGAATGTTATTGAGGTAAAACATCCAAATTTAGATGAATTTTCAATTAAAGGAAATTTTACACCAATATACAGACACTAAGGCAGAGCTGGCGAACCTTTATTGATCAACTTGCCATTTTTTCTGAAGAAATGTTTAATGAGGTATTGACGTACAGTCAAATAATGTTGACTTATGGTTCTTGTAAAAATAATAATTACAAATACTGTCTGAAGAATAACTCTTTATCAAACCCTAATGTTTTTCTAAGGATTATATTAATAACCTCTGAAAAATATTTTGCAATACTAGCTGGCTAACTATTCTAAATTCATTGTGATTTATTTTTAATCATATGCTTTAGAGCAGTGATGGGGAAACTACGGCCCGTGGGCCAAGTCCGGCCGGCGGAAAGTTTTAATCCGGCCCGTTTAAGAGTGCCGTCGTGAGAATGTTCTTGAGTGTGAGAATGAATGTGAAAATTTTCCAAGAATACAATCTTTAAAATTCATTATATCAAACAATAAGATTAAAAAATACGAAATTAATTTGAGAAAACTATCTTCAGAATTTGAAAGGAGATTTCAGGATTTTAGAAAAATGGAACCAGAGATTAGTATTTTTGCGACCCCATTCAATGTTAATTATGAAGAAGTTGATGCAAAATTTCAACTTGAGTTAATAGAATTGAACTGTAATACTCTCTTGAAACAAATTTTTCATACAGTGCCATTACTAGAATTTTATAAAAATTTAAGTCCAGATAATTTCCCAAATCTAATTACCCATGCAATGAAGATAATGATAATGTTCGGCTCATCTTATATATGCGAACAAATCTTTTCAACAATGAAGCTGAGGAAAACTTCTTTAAGAAACAGAATTACAGATGAGCACTTTTCATCAGTTTAAAGAATTTCTGCTTCGCAAATGGAACCGGTCTATGATGAAATTTTGATAAAACAGTCTCAATTTCATTTTTCTCGTGCACCAGTAATGACACAAGATAATACTTCACATCAAGAACTACACTAAATTCATTTTATATTTTGTGCTTATAATTTTCTTACCTTTTGCTTTTTTACTATTAAAATAATAAGTGTATGTAATAATATGTATATGTTTATAGAACACATAAATTTTTTAACGATTAAGCATTATTCTTTGGCCCGCTACGATCGTCTAGTTATTACAAATGGCCCGTCTTAAAAAAAGTTTCCCCACCACTGCTTTAGAGCATAAAAGAAGCAACTGTTAGCGTCATCTGTACAGTATAATCATGCCTAAAAATACAATTTCACAAAACATATGCAATTATATTAATTATTAGGGCATGTTCATGAACTTAAAAATAAAATTAACCATTAATAAAAAAAACCTCAAACTTAAAAATATTAATTTTTTTTAAAAAACCATAATTTCTGAAGCAACTATCAGTGAATCCAGTATAGTATATATAACTTAATTTTGTTATAAAGCTAATAATTGTTAATTATATACTAACGATAACATGTGCAAAATAAATAGATGTAATATCTTTATAATGCGCATGTAAGCATAAATCCTTCAACTAAAATTAAAAAATATAATTTCAAAATAAATTTAAATTTTTAAAAAATATTAAAATCTCAGAAAAAATGGTATAAAAATAAAATTTTTACCACTAAAGTGATATTTTTTTAAGTAATTACAAAATTAGTTTTGTACACCAATATACTCCAAAATATTTGAGGGAAAATGTTAAAAATTTTAATATTTAATCCAAATTTTAACTGCAACTTTATAAAATAATTTTTATTTACAATAATTTTTATTACAATAGGATTATTTACAATCTTAAAATTAACTGTCAAATATAGGGTTTCAAGATTCAATTGCAGGCCCTGTATAGCATTTTGCCTGTGTTTTTTTTATCGTGAATATCTCAAATGTCAACATATAAACAGTATCATTTCAAAAATTATCGTGTGAAGGAAAATATTTTTCAATAAGCAGATTTAATTGGACTAACAATCTGTTATGAAGAAATTTATCAAATTAATTGGGAAAAAATTATGTAATCTCATACTGATCTCGTACTCTCCTTCAGTATCTATCAAATCTAATCAATATGCAGATTTAATCCCTTTAATGTATTCTAGCTTTAAAAGAAATTCGTGCTATGATGCTGCAGCCCATGCTTAAGGCACAAACCTTGACATTAAAACAAGGCGTTGCTGTAATGAAATGTCGTGGATTAAAATATTTTCCTTAATAGAGAAATGTATTAGATTTCCTTCATTAATTGTATGATGTTTAAACAACGATACTGATCTACAAGAATACTTTAGTATGATAACTTAGTGTTAACTGGCAATACGTAAAATATTGAATTACTTTTTTTTTTCTAACTAAGCTCAAAATTAGTTTCAAAGACGTTGATAATCACGAATTTATAATTCTATTGATGAAAATGTATTTTCCTTAACAATAGATGTGTTAACAAATATTTCAAAAGTCATTTGTATTATTTATAGATCACTAACGGATAAATAAATATTATAATCCCAAATTTATCCCATTGTCTATTGGTCATGTATTATGTGCTTAAATAAAACTACAATATATGTATTTTTAAATAAAATATCCCAATAATGAAATTTAAACGATTTATATGATTATTAATCCAACTATTTAATATATAATTACTGCCTAAATACAAATGCATGCTTAGTGTAAAATATTCGTTGTATGCTTATTGTATTTTTTTTAAACAATATTTTAAAATGGCATAATGAGTTAATGTTTATTTAACTCATTATTCCTTAGACTTCGTGTCTTTTAGCTATACCTCCGACTTTTTATAAGACATGCTAATACAGTGGTTTTAAGGATTCTACATTAAGATAATTTTTTGGCAAAGCAAAATTATTAGGCGAGACAATAGATTCCATTAAACATTTTTAATTCTTTGATTTGATAGATAAAATCTTGTACGATTCTGTATTGGAATTGGTTCGTACATTAAATTACTAAACTAAAAAACGTATCAAAAAGTTAAATGCATCAAAAACCTTATTCCGTATATATTTTTTAAACTTTAAAATGCACTATGATGTAAAATTCTCATTTATTTTAAATTCGCACAATTTGTTAATATTTCAGATGAAATACATTTTGAATCAAACAAATTATTTATTACAATAAAAGTTCAAAAACTTCCGAGATAGCCTCGTTGGTAGGGTGTTGGACTCGAGTCCCTTGGGTTGCGAGTTCGAGCCCCGCCGACCGAAGAATCTCCGCTTGTGGGGTAGGTGTCGAGCGTATAAATCTGTCGTGGTCACAAAGTCCTCCACGTCAAGAGTAATACCACTGGAGGTACTGGTTCAGAGTTGATCGTTCTCCCATTCAGATCTAAATTATGATCTGCGGATGTGCGAATAAAAATGTACGACTGAAGTCCGCTCCCTAAGAAGAGTTGTGACGCGTGAATAGCTAAGTTGTACGCTTCGCCCTAGATCGCGGTACTGAAAAGAAACAACAAACGCACAATTCGGATTTAATCGCAATGGCTCTTTGGTCAGCGGGCATGTCAATAGCAACTGCCATTAGAAACAACAACAGTTCAAAAGATAACAAATTGGCTATTTTTGAAGATTTTCTTTTAGTTTGATTATTTCCAATAAGTATTCATACCGAAGTTGAATTAAAAAGTATTTTTAAAACCAAAATTTTCTTTTCGTTATCTAAATGGAGTCAAAATCAAAAGGGACACAAGAACTAGATTTGTTTACATGAATAGCTTCAATTTTTATCAAAAATTCTAATAAAAAATATTTGTTACCTAGTACTTTTTTTAAAAAAAGGCAAAATTTCGTGAAATATTATTCAAAACATACTTATTTATCTGAATACATTGACTTAATTTAGCAGGTTTCAGTGATAATTTATTCATAAGTTAGACTTAACGTTTTTTTAAAGTTTCTTTTATATAATCATATACACCGATATAGAAAAAGTCATTGGGTAACCATGCACAAATATACAGATATCAACAGTATCGCGTACAAAATATATAGATAGTTCAATGCAAGGTCATAGCTTTCATTTGCATTCAACTTAAGGTTTCTGATGATATTTTGGCCCGTATGTTGCAATTAATAGACTTTAAACAAGAATGTTAATTTGAACTAGACTCAATAGGTATTCCATTTCAGTAATTGTTATTCCTCCGAGTAAACAAACCCAAATTTTAGCAAAGTTTGCAGAAACGTTTTATGCATAAAGTTGATGCATAAAGGATTCATAAAGTTGTAAACAGTTTCCTTAAAATATATTTTATTAATTATAAAGTATAAAATCAATGTGCTCATAACTGCAGCAATCAAAAAAATGCGCTAAATATTAAAATCAAAGTCCAAATTAACATTACCAAACCTTGGTAAACAGATTCGAACTATTCATTTATTTTGTCTAACATTTAAATAAACCGAAAGAAACTACCTTAAAATGGTGAAATAATAAACCAGTTGCACGCAGCTAACTTTTCTTCCGCCTCGATCCAAATGCTTAAACCACTTCCCATATTCCATCTAAACAAATGCTTCCACGAGGCGAGTTTAAATAGTAGCTAAATTTGCATTGAAGTTGCTGTCAACCACAAATCACGAAAACTGGGATCGAATCTGTTTATTTTGTTGAGATCATGGCGCGGAATTGGGAAAACACGAGGACATCCCAAAAATTCGAATCCGAAATAAATTTCTGTGTGAATCTTTTCCAAATGTCCGACAGAAATTGTTAAAGAATTTAACATTCCGAGATCCACAGGGAAAAAATTGTGCTTAGAATACCTAACTACAGTTATAACCTCCCACCATGAGCAAGGTAGGGAAAGACCACCTGTACTTTATGACCGAAACCAGCGAAGAGTTATTATTAGTATTAAAAGATAGGCAATATTGATTGATATAACCACAGTAATGAATGTAGGACATATAAAGGACATGTACACACAGACATTTGGCAATGGTGGGCTAAAGTAGATGAACTAAGATGCGAGTGCCTTTATTAACAGATGTAGCACAACTCCTAAGATTGTTAAAATATCAGTTACTCATTAAACGATTGGAAAACAGTACCTTAGGTAGATGAGTCACGATTTTAGTTAGTAAAAACTGATGATAAAGTTCGGGTGTGGCGCAGATTCTATGAAGCCAGGGATCCAAGTTTTCTACAAAGCACTATGCAAATAATAGTGAGGGTCGTTTTATCATGGAAGAAACTGGGTTCTCGTGTCAAATTGAGAGCGATTATTTATTCGAAATGGTTATGATCAGGTGCTTGAATATCATTTGCAATCATTCTAGTACACGGACAGAGTTCACATTTTTGTGGTTGATGATGTGCTATGTCACCGTGCCATAACTATTCACGATTGGTTTGAAGAACGTTTTGATTAATTTCAATGAATGATTTGGCAAAACCGCCGGTCATGGACCCCATCGAATATTTATGGGACATAATCGGGAAGTCAGGTTTGTACTGTATCGACAATTTTTTCACAGTTATGGATTCTATAGGGGTAGCATGGCTCAATATTTTTGCAGGGCTTTTGCGTCACGAGGGGTCAGTACTGTTGGACATTATCTGATTCCTCACTGAAGAAATCCTTTATTTTGAATCCTTGCTGAGGGTGACCCTTGGAAAAGTCTTCAGGCCGTATTTCTTTTCCATTTATTGTAATTTTGATTCTATTGTATTCCTTTTCATTTGGTTTAAATTGTTAATTTATTTAGATTCATCTGTATTTTAGTAGTAGCTGCATTAGCGCTCACTAAATACAATGATAGTTTCTTTAATTTTTTAAATTTTAATCTTGCTCGAATCGGAAATAATTTTTTGTTTCATTTCCATTATTGGTTTCGTTTTATTTCCTAAATTATTTTAATTTAGATTTATTTCATAAATAGGTTTTATTTCAATTGGTTTTTATTTCTGTTTACTTCTTGTATTTAAATTCCGAATTAAATTTTAATTTCGATTCCGACATAAGTTGTTTCGTTTCCAAAATATTTTTTAGTTTCATTTTTCAAAAACAATTTAATTATTGATGAATTCTGGAAATTGATTTTAGCTATTTAATGCTTTTATGGATAATTTTAGTTATTTAATGCATGAACATAATCAAAAAAATTTGGGAAATTTCGAAATAGAGCTCTGATTTTCCATAATATGAGGGAAAAGGGCATGTAAATATCTTTAGAATCTAAGTTTTTGTAATATTTACATTAAAAAAAGCAAATATGTCACTTCTATAATTGCGCTATGCTGATACACATATTTTGAAATTAAAATGTAATTTGATCATTACCGAAAAGATTTATTTTTATTTTTTTAAACAAATTTAATTACTTTCTGGCTACCATTGCTTTCAAATTATAAAAGCTTTATAATTACATCTAAATTTTGAGATAAATAATATAGGTGAAAGATATGAAAACAAGTAATGAAAAGAAACAATTATACATTCCCGAATGTCGAGCATGTCCGATCGAGGCTAATGAAGGTCAATTAAGAAACCTTGTGAAACTTTTAAAAATGGGTGTGACGATTTCATCTGAGAAGCTAGATCAAGAGCAACAAAAAGAATATTGTGCTCTGGATTTCTTATCGGTATAAAAGCAACGGTTTGAGCAGTACTAAGACATTCCATTCAGTGATCTCTGGCCGTATTTACTCCTTCATAGGATCTTAGCTTCATCGCCGAAAATGTTGTTCAAGGTAATTTTTGATTCTCATAATTTTATTCAAGAATTTTAAAAGTTTTAAAATTAACTAATTTTTAGTATTTAATGCTAATAAAAATAGCTTTTTGAATTTATACATTTAATTTCAAAACAAATAAATGCGATTAATATTTTTAAAGAATATTTTTGCTTATTTATATTGTAGATATAACTGAAGAATTTTTCCGCAAATAAACGTTTTAATAATATTAACTACACAAGTTAATTAATGCTTAAATAAACGCATGTTATACATTCAAAAATATAGATTTATAGATTTATCAATGTAAAAGTAAACCAGTGAAATTCGAATGCGTTATTTATTATATTAAACTAACTAATGTATGATACTTTAATGACGCTTAACTTCAATGCTTTGTTAAAATTTTCTTTTACCTGAAATCAGAAGATTGAAAATAACACAGAAGAAATTTACCTCATATTTTAATAGATTCTTCCATGCAAAAGGATGTTTTAATTCTTAACATTTAAACTAAAAAAATAATTTGAAATTATAATCGTATTTCAATATTAAATATTATTATTTAAGTTTAGGCTTCAGAGTTTTTAAAAATATCTATCAGATCTTGAATTTCTAAAAAAAAAAAGGTTTGTGAATAAATATATTTAAAACAATAGAGAAATATTTGATTATAAAAATGCATGAAATATGTTTT
>JAPMOQ010006052.1:56901-74888 GCA_026543055.1 Argiope trifasciata
ATTGGGAGTATAAGGAAATAAGGAATAATTGGGAGTATAAGGAAATATGGAATAACTGGGAATATAAAGAAATATTGAGCCTACCATAAGGAAATAATGAATGAATTAGTCAATCACGATAATAAAGTAAACATGTCATGAGTTATAAAATTTGCATCATTGATCTCTGCACCAACCCCACCTTCAGGTGGTAATTCCTGTCATCTTCCCGCCATTACAGCCGTGCATCCAAGAAAGTAAGATCCAATACATTTAAATGAATTATTATCTCTATATAAGAGTTTCCCTCGAGAAAAATACTAAGGATAGCATAATAATGAAAAATTGACCCTGCCCTTCCTTGGCGACCGAGGTGACAAGGCCTCTTCGAATGATAATAACCCCTGCTATGAGACCAATGCATAATATTCTCCATTATGAATCCAATGTTTATCGGCCAGTCATTTCTACTGAATTCAGTGAACCTGACAATATTACATGCACGAGAAAAGCGACAACCTTCTTACGCGGTAATTTCTCTCTGTCAGGCATAAGTTGCTTCTTGAATATATTAAAATAATATTATCTCATAGGAATATTTCCTCCTTGACGATTACTACCGATTAGATTGCTTTATTGCTTCATAACATTAGCAAGCAAGAAGTTAATATTTAAGGATCATTATTATCCAAGATAATACTCCTTCCTTGGAAATATGTCCCACCATTGGAAGGAAGGTATTGCAGCCCTTTGACATTATTATGTCCAATAGAATATACTTGAACATATATACTTGAATAACGATCTTACCATTTCCTCAATGTTTAGTTTTTCATTAAAAAGTTATACGTAAAAATACATTACTTTTTTCATTTCGTCCATACTTTTGTGCAGACTCAAATTCCGTTCGTTGATTTTCAGGCTCTTCTCCTTATCTCCGCCGCCGCCGTAGCCATGGCTCAATACGGACACGGATATGGTGCCCCTGCCTATGGTCACAATGACTACGTAAGTAATGCAATATTAAAACAGTAACATATAAACACAAGCTACACATCATAAGACAGCAAATCTTAAGTTAATTGTTTTCGTTCTATAATACCAGAAATTTTTAAAGGAATAAAATTTCTACAACATAAAAATTCTCATTTAATAAGGAATAATAGTATAAATAATAATAATAACTAAATTAATAAAATAGTAATGAATAATTTGAATACTTAATTATTTTCCTATTTTTAAACGTTGTTAACATTCTTTCTCGTGTCTTATATAATAAATGTGCAAAATTTTGTTGAATTCAACGCAGTATTCAAAAAGAAGAGAGGAACATGTACTCAAACGTACATGTACAGACACAATGAATTTTAGTTACATTAATTTAGCAATCTAGATATTTTTATTACTGATATTTAGATAAATTAATATTAATATAGTAATCCAGACAATACTTCCTGATTGTTTTACTTTACAGCTACATATCTGTTTGGCGATTTATTTATTTGAGTTTATCTGGATTTGCCAAGCATATCTAATGCATATGATTATGCCAAACAATACTAAATTAGAGTATTTATTATAACACATTTATCCGTTTCATTGAATGTTTTTTAACTGATAGACATCTCTGATATCAGTGTCTCAGTCAATATTAAATACAAGAAGTTGCCAGAAATAAATTAACATCTAAATATAATTTTTAAAAGAATTATAAAATTATGTTCAGAAACGACGTTTTAGTATTCCGGCATCTAATAATAAGGACATTTTAATAGTCCGGCATTTAATAATGAAGCCATTTTCATATTCCGGAATCTAATAACTAAGCCATTTTAATAGGCTCAACCCATCCCCTACCAATACGGATACGACATCGCCGGTGACCACGGTGAATTCAAGCAGACCCGACAAGAACAAGGAGACGGAAACGGCAATGTCAAGGGAAGCTACAGCTACGTCGATGCCCACGGAATCTCCCGACAGGTCGATTACGTCGCTGACGGACACGGATTCAGAGCCCAGGTCAAAACCAACGAGCCCGGAACTGACAACCAAAGCCCCGCTGATGTTGAACTCCACGCCCAACCCGCCCAGATCCATGCCCCAGCACCCGCTTATGGATATGCTGGCCCAGCACCCCGACGACACTATTAAGTAAGTGATCTCGAATTTGAAAATATTTCAATAATTGTTAGTTATTTCATTTTAAGTAAGAATAATTGAATCTGAGTACAAATAATTTCACCTTAAAATTCCACAGTAATTGCTAGTTATTTCATTTTTTTTTACTTATTTTAATTTTTAATTCCTTACACTTACTTCCCAACAAATATAATTCGCATGCCTTTAGACCATTGGATGATCTAAATCTTAAATCTATTTCGCACAGATATATGATTTAAAAAATTGAATAACTATCGATCATTGTTTTCAATGCAATATAAGTCATTAACCCTGTAAAAAAAGATTCAATTAATAGTACCACATGCTTGGAATTTTCTCAAGAAGGTATGTACCATAATCGGAAATGTGGTCGATCTAGTTGCCCCAAACAGTTGTGTTGTTTTAAAAGAAATCCAAAAATTGCTCATTTTTCCGAAATTTTTCTTACTCGATGCAGCTGCTCATAAAGCTTATGATTCTATATTTAAGAACTTTGGTTGTTTTATTGATAAACCATAAAATAAATAATAAAAATTTGTGCTTAAAATTATGCCATAAAATGAATCTTGTCTTAAAAATGGAATATCTCATAGTTTACATCATAAAATAATTTACATTTATTAAAATATATTTAAAAGTGGAAGTAGAATCATGTTTTTTATTCTCTTTAATTTTATCTATTAAGATGATAAATGATAATAATTTTGCAACCATAATAATAATAATAATTTTGTAATAAAAAATAATAATAATTTTCAAAATAAACTAACAATGAAAAATAATTCTTCAGATGCCTGACACTGTAATATATACATTTTTAAACTTATTATTTTTTCTTTGTAGATGAATAGAACTCAGGAATTCATTTCACAGACTTCATTGATAAAACCGGTGGATAAAACAAAGCTTCCGCTTTCAGAAAGTTGCTGTATTCTTTTTCAAAAGATGGGAAACAGTCTATTCGCTGAGCTGAAGACATATTTATTACCTTAAAAATAATCATACCACATGCCGCACTAATTTATTTATTGTAGAATATTTGTGTTAGCGTCTTTAGTTGTTGAAATAGTAGATAAAATAAATTATTTGTTAGTAAAAACCAGTTCTCTGCTTTCTTTATGAGATTTTTTGTTTTCATTCGTTGTTGGCTAGTTTTAAAATTGGATTGAAAAGTAGGGCTACATGAAACTTCGTTATTTATTTATTTTTTCTTAATAAAGGGTAGAAGAAAGATAATTTTTTGTAATCATCAGAAAATTGGAACTCTTGAAAGTTTTCCTTGCTGAAATATTGATTTTAAAAATTCAATTTTAGAATTATATCTGTCCATCAGTCTATCTTTAAAGCTTTTACTCAAACACGTTGAGCTAGACAAATAAAATTTAAATATGTGATTTTTATTCAAAATTTGTAGGGCTTTATCAAATATTAAATGAAATCCATTTATAGAATCCGCATATTCGAATACAAGTGATCACGATAATTAAAATTTTTAACGAGTTAAAGAAGTCAGTCATATTACTAACTTTCCATACCGCCCGAAGGCACTTAAAAATAAATACTGAATGACCGGACCGCCACTGCAACATCATTGGTGGGAATTGTGGTTAAGTCCTAAGTTTAGTTTAATATCAACGTACCGTTTAAAGCTACACGAGGGCTATTTTGGGACGGACCTCGTAATTTTGAACCACGGTCAGATACAAGGACGACACCTGAACTAACACCCCCCTCTCCACACTACACCACACCAACGGGAGGACGTTTGGCCTGACAGATTTAACGTGCAAGAGACTCCCTCACACGACGGTTCTTCGGTAGAGTCGAGTCTCGAACTCGAAACCCTCCGGTTCCGAAGCCGAGACCTTACCACCAGGCCACCGCGACCCTAGATTAAGTCCTAAGAGCCATCACTGGCCACGATACAGGCCTCCCAGTAGGTAGGTCCCGTCATCGATAGGAGGAGCCATATCCCCTTTTGTGTTGGCGAGATCCACCCACCATGCTGGAAGCATCTCATCCTCAATTACGAGGTGCCCCCCGGATGTTTGTGTTAAATAAGTAAAATTTGGCGCCCATATTTAGCATAAAGTATAGAGCCTTATAAAATTTTAAAATAAATCCATCCACAATTTCTTAAATGCGCTACGATTTAGATAAATAGAATTTCGTATGCGATATTGTTATTTAAATTGTAGTTCTATTTAAATTTTTAATATCAATCTATGGACCAAATATCGTACAAAATATGTTATTAGTTCTCTTCATTATGTTATGAAGACCAAAGTTCTTATTTGCTTTATTCCGAAAATAAAACTTTGAGCACTTGTGGCTTTCAAAGTTTTATTATTGTTTCGCAAATTTTATGCGAGAAGAACGAAATAACACCTTTAACAGGGAGTGTTCGTGAAAATTTCCGGGCGCTCAATTGTTTTGAATTCTTACTTTTATGTTGTTGTCTTTTCTGCGAATTAGTGGAAGAAGGTTTAATGCAATTAAAGAACATTAACTGAGAAATGAACAAACATTAATCGAGAATTGCAACCTGCTTGTTTAATCAAGGTTATTCAAAAATTGAATTTTGAATGAATATTTCAATTATCCTGAAAATTCATCCATGAGATTTATTTAAACTCTTAACTAAAGTTCATACATAAAGTATTCCTAAAATCATAGTATATGAATAAGTTGGGCATAAAGAATCAAGCTTTGAGAGTAAGTCAGATATGCAAAAATTAACCGCTTACAGTCGAAATACAATCGAAAACTTAAAGGTGACCTCTACAAAGTGCTATTGTTAGCAAATTACAAAGTAGTCATTAATGTAAAAGAAAATCTCGCTAATAGATGAGGTTTTCTTTCATACATGCTGATATTCTAGTCGGAGGTAGAAAATTTTCGAAATATGATAAAAAGCGTTACTTTTCAGCCACTTCTTTGTCTATTGATTGACTTCTCTTTTTTTTTCCTCTTAGTCTGTTAATAATGACATTTTTCTCAGTCTCTGTTAATAACGGTATTTTATTAATAACTGTAACTTGCAGATATTTTCCTAATGTCATTCATTTCTCTTTTTTGAAAGTTTTGTAGCTAATAATATTGATAAAGTGTTTTTGCTGCTGTGATTATCTTGTAATTTATAGATAAAAGCAATAAAAGATACCTTACAAAAATTTCATTTGAGTTTACGATTCCAAGAACTATGGTGAAAAGGCTTTGTTTGTGAATACCATAGCTTCCCGTTAAGTTTCTCTAAGGATTTTTGAAAACCCTATATTAAAGCTATGCCAACCTTTTGATTCAGGTTTTACCTCTAAGCAATCCCTCTTGGGGGGATCGGCAACTCGAAATGAGGATGTGATCCTTCCGGTATGATGGTTCTATCTCGATACCCTAGTAGGTACACAATTAGGCGGGGGATCTGGCTCCTCCCACCGATTGTGGGACGTACTTCTTTTGGGAAGGGTTGTACCTTAGCCTGTGATGGCCCTTAGAACTCAACCTCAGTTCCCACCAGTGTTGCTATTGTGTCGGTTCGGTTACTCAATTTTCTTTATCCATGTGTCTTCGAGCGGGTCGGAGAGTCAGTGATAAGACTTACCTATATGCACCGAGGTTCAAATAAGCAAAATATCACTGTTTATCATAAAGTCCACAATAATTCTTCTTTATCACGAGTCTTTCATTCATAAATCTAATTGTGTATGCTAAACCAAGTGAACAAATTTAAATTGTATTTATAATAAGCTCATAATAAATTAAAGGAGAAATATCAAATGATCAACATGAAACAGAAATGTGCTTTTATTTTTTGAAATAAATATTTGTGATACTTACATGTCTTTTCTTAACAGTAAGGTTCGTCGTTAACACACGTGTTGTGATAGTATATAAAGAGTTTCAGAACTACCAGTTGGCTAATAAGAGTGCGGAACAATCTTAATTTCGTTTGTGGAAGAGAATCCAGTATTTTCGTTGTATACTAGACATTATCGGTATCTGTTTATACAAAAAAAAAATTATAGTTTGAATAATATATTTTTAATAAATAGTTAGTTCGAATATAGAAAAGAATGCCGCCGGTTTCTATACTACTCGAGCGGAGAAGAATAGCGTCATTTCATATTTGAGCTCTAGTTATTTTATTTGATTATTCAGTTAAAAAAGCTTCATATTTATTTAAAAAACTATAATAAAAAGTATTTATTAAAACACGAGAAGGCAGTAAAATGATTGACTTTGATGAATATGTAGACTCACTTATAGTTTATCATATGCAAGTACACAAAAGGAAACTACATTGATTTTTGAATCAGTATATAAGTATGTATGTTAAAATCAATTGCCTTTTTTTCAACAATTATCTGATTATTCGATTATCTTTAACGAATTTGGTACCACTCTTAACATAAACAAATGAAATACCACTTATTATTTCCGTAATTTTCAAATAATTGGTAAATATCTTATTTTTTTATAGAGACACCTTTAACCTTTTTTTCATTATTCGTAATTATGAAAAATTTTGAATCATACAATTTTTTAATAATTTAATAATATCTGAATAATTAAGTATGATACAATTTTTAAAGTTTTTAATAAAAAATTTATTTATATGAAAATGAACATTGTAAATAATAATTTGTATTTCTTATCCTCTAAAATAAATAAGTGTATTGAAATAATTATAGATTATCATAAAACTTTACTTTATTAAATGCTTTAACATAACTTATTTAATGCTAAAGTAAATTACAGTTAATAATAAAAAGTCACATAAATAAAGGGTAATTAAATACGTTTTGTAACATGTGTATACCAGAGGACAGCATCCTGATAGCAAAAATCTGTATTTTGTGATAATTTGAAAAAGAATAGAATCAGAGTTCAATATCCTATTCTATTTATTCTACCTAAATATTGCTGAAGCATAGAACACATTACAACAGTATGATATGATAGAAAAAATATCGTATAATAGAAAAAATTATGAAAGTGTTATAGTACAAAATGTTTTAAATTAAATTGGCAAAATTCAGAGATTCTTAGGTCCAGACCTATTAAACGAATTTGAATAAAACTTCATATATACTGTTATTTAAACCAGGGACGAAAGCTTTCGTAATGAAATAAAAAGAAAGATAACAGTTCAAAATAAAAGGAAATGAATTAACGGAATATTTTATTTAGGTTGTAGTTTTAAACAGTACAGGGCCATCCCTTTGGAAAGCTTCAAACTATATATATATTTTTTCCTAGAGAAAAAAAAAATATTTTTATTTTATGTAAAGCAATAAATATATGAAGTCTTATTTGAATCTGTTCAGTAGAAATGGAGCTAAGAGTTTATCAACCCCTTCTAGATTCGTCTATGAATTACCTGTTTAATTTTTATCATCCTGTATTTGTTCAACATGTGTCCACGTCATAAGCAAGACGGATAAGAATGTGATTGGTCCCAATGACAAATGTATCTGATTTACCAAATCAGCACATTACAATTTGCTCAGATATGCAATTTTACTGTATAATCTGAAATAAAGTGTTATATGATGTTAAAATTACGTCAATTTATAGAATATTAAACACTGAAAACATTTTGAATATATATAAAGCCAATCAATGTATAACAACTCCTTTCTTCATTTAAAAATTAATCTTTAGGGTAAAGTTCTTCTTTAACTTAATTTTTTTTTAATTTCTAAAGATTTGCTCTGAAACAAGTAAATTTCCACGAAGTATGATAGAATCATATACTGACTAAGTTTCATCATTGTTGCATAAGAATTGTATAAAGTGAACTGTTGAAAATTCTATTATTTTTGCAGCCAATGATACACAAAACTCATTTAATCTGTTTTTGATTACCAGATTCGGTCTAGATTGTTAAAATAATGTATATTAAATTATATGAAATCTACACAAATAAGCATAAAGATTGCAGAATTTTTTTTTTAGAAAAATTAATTAGAATGGAATTAATTATTTGATCAAAATTCGTTGTTAATATATAAATCAGCCATCTCTTAATAATTTAATAAGCCAGCTATTGATTTACTATAATCAAATATTGAGTCGTTCAATTTTAATTCAAAAAAGAAAAAAAAATTGCTAAACAAATCTGTGTTCCATAAGATTATGGGAAATCGTTTCAGAATTTAAGTAATTATTATTTTAAGGTAATACCACATACAATGAATTACGGAACTCATTCTTTTAAATACTTATAGAAGCGACTATATACATCTTTCTTCAAAGAAAGTTATTTAAGAATTTTATAAAACACTAGCCACTTGTAGATTCACCTGGTTTAATGATTTCTAAAAATAACTATTAAATATTTTTGTTATTTCATTTTAAAAGAAATATATTTTTATGCTTTAAATTTTAGTAGATATGTAACTGATACTATTTTTGAAGCATTAAAATATTTTTTCTACTCTATCAGAATTTTCTTAATATTTTCGTCTATGTCTTAATGCTTCAATTATACAGGGTGCCTCAAACACCTTGACCTCGACTTTTATTTCTTAAATATTGATCATATACATATACTGTAATTTACAAATCCCATAAAAAAAGTGCAAAATTTTATGAAGTCATACTTTAACTTTAAAGTATTAAACTTTAAAAAATATATACTTTAAATTATTAAACTTTAAAAATTATATTATTTAAACTTTTATACGGACAAGGTACAAAACAATTCACAGTGAGTGGGAGTGTGCCCCATCCTCTAATAATGTCATGTATAAAATTTCAGAATTTTGTCATTAAAATTCTCAAAGATATATTAAAACAAAGTTGGTAATGGGTTAATCACAAATTAAAATTCACATATATGCAGCTTCAGTGCAAATGTCGTGAAGCGGGAATGCATCATAAGGAAATAAAATATGCTTCGTATCTTTAGACTTAAATACAAATTTTAAAACCTATGCTTAAAAAATAATTTTAAAATTTTATACCATAAATTACAGAATATAACTTAAAAATAGCATAGTCAACATAGCATAGCATAGCCATAGTAAAAATAACATAGAATTTGTAAAAAAAGTTATGTAATCTTTCCTTTAAGTTATTATTTCTACAAATTTTTACTACTTTTTAACCAATAAGTAAAATTATTATTTATTTATTTAATCATTACTTTCCTTGTTAATTTGTACATGACCCCTGAAACTTGAACATCCAACATGATTTTTTCTCTTAGCGTTCTCCTATCCAACAGTCGAAAAATGGTTTCTGTCATCATTTATGTAGTTTTATATGTTTGAGACTTTTTGTGATAAAATGCTGAAACTTCGTACACGAACTTATTAGAGGATGGGGCAAATTTTACTCACTGAGAATTTTTTTTGCACGCAGTTCGCATAAAAATATAAATTTGTATTTTTTAAAGTTGGATTCCCTGAAAGCATCTTTCGATTTCATAACATTTTGGACCTTTTTTTACCCAACTTTGTAATTTATAATCTATTTCTATGATCAATATTTAAAGAATAAAACAGCTTAAAAAAGTTTTGAGATACCCTGTATAACAGGAACTGTTTGATAAATAACGGCCATCTTAGCAGACTTATTTACTGCTGGGCAGCTTTTGACTGAAATGGAAAAAGGGCACAGGAAAGTGGTTAAAAATATTTACCTAATTTTCGAATACGAGAAAAATTTATTTGTAAAAACTCAAATCTTGTGAATGATTAAATGTTAGGATAATATTAATACTTTAGCTCGTATAAGTTTTATTAGATATCTTATACGTTTCATTACATTCTTTTTGGGACATGGAAAACAATAAATCTTGGGTTTTAATAGCATTGGACACAATGCTATTAATACATGGACACAAACAAGTATGATGCCATTGAAAAAAATACGTTTTCACAAAGTTAAAAAAAAAATTAAAGTGCTGTAATATGAAACTAAACTGGCGATCTTATTTTAAAAAGATGGTCCTCATGACTGGCACTGCATAGGCATCTAAATCATTTAAATGTGTACTCGGAGCAACGGCGTAAATATCAATGAACTTAAAAAATGTTAACAAATTCTTCATTACTTTACTAAAATCTTAATTGAAAGTACAACTGAAATTTTATTAAAAGCTAGCCGTATAATGAAATTCAAACTGAAAAACAAGTCAGATTTTCATATCTTGATCGTCAACAATAGAAACCTGGGATTAAAAATTTGTAGTTATTAGCTAATTATTAGCTAAATTAGTAGCTAAAACAATGCTATCACAAAATACCGTTAAAATATTTATTTAAAAATTAAATATAAAATTTTAAAATCTTACTGCAAAAATTTATATCATTGAAAAAACAATTATTTGAACTTCATATAATGTAGCAATAAATGTAATGTTTTACTGCTGAAATATTTTTGGATGTTACTACGGAAAAACTCCAGTATTTGGCTTATTTTAATTAATTAAAATTCCTTTTTCTATTTAATAAATAATGGCTAATTTATTCATTTTCAATCGTCAAAACATATATGTGCCAAGTTTATAGGTGAAACAGTCAAGCATGAAAAGAGCTAACACGCCCAAACACACACATTTTTTAATTAATAGTAGACCAAATTAATCAATTAAATGTTTGTTATTCTTTGTGATACAGCAAATTTATATGGAGAACCAGCAAACAGTAATATTTTTTGAATAACTTCCCATAATACAACAGAAATTTTCGAAAATTAGAATGTTTTTAGAAGAAAAGATATCTAATTTCTTGCAGAAATATCAAAATTACTTTCGGAAATTTCGCAGACAACAAGTTTCAAGTTAAAAAAACTTTTAATGAAAGTCTTCTCGAATATATTTGGTCTTGTTATTCTTCCCTTGAATTCAATTTTTGTTGCGTTTTCATTTGTAGTATTACTTTGTAGTACTTTACATTTTGTAGTATGATATTTTTTAAATAAGGCTAATATATTGATAAACTTTTAATATTAAATTATTCATTGACCAAGATTTTACTTTCTCGTTAAACAAGTAATGAAAACCATTACAAAATATTTGTCCTCTTTTCTGAGACAATAATCGATGAAATATTGATTAAATGATTCAAATTTGTGGTTTTATGTCCCATATCAGTCTACTTTGAGACAAATCGGAAAAACAAGGTCTCTCATACTGATCCTCTTTCATTTTAAACATGTCTGAATTGTTAGAAATAGCAATAGTTTTACTAATTAGTAACAAAGGGAACTCGAATTTCTAATCCAAATATAATTTTTGTTAAACACTCCCTGATTTAATAATTTAAACTAGATTCATTTGGGGCAATTACATCAAATTATGTATTCTACACCAAACAAAATATATAAAGAACATAACTCTAACTGTAATTATAACAAAGATGCATTTATACATTCAATGAAATTTGCAACACTTATCTAGCAGTTATGAAAATTTATTAAAATCTTATTTAAAACTAAACTTTTTTTTTAAAAGTGACAAAAACATCCTTTTGAACAAAACAAAAATAATGGAGACAATTAACAAGTAAAACAAAAAAATTAAGTCAATTCCTACTAAGTTGAGCAAAGAAAATTTTTTTTTAATAATTACAATTTACCTTAATATGTATGTACATATGCCAGAATCACAATAAAATTAATCGGCTAATAGAATGCGAATTTCCTTGCTATTTTCCAGCTTTCTTTCTATACATGGTGTTGGAATATTTTGGTTTATTACTATTCATTCGCTTTCTTTTTTTTCCGTTTCTAATTTAGGAAGCTGATAGTGGTCTATGATTTCACATCGCAAGAATTGAACTCATATTCCTCGCCTAAATGTGAAAAATGCAGAAATCCTTCCATTTTGCCGATTAATGTAATACGTGTTGATTTCCATTTTCATTGCAAACTACAAAAATATTTAAAGTATTACAAATTAATTAAATTAAATTAATGAATTAATACTTTAACATCCACTACCAGTTTAAAAAATGTATCTGAACTTCAATGGATAAATAAAAAGTATTTTATTAACGGTTAAAAATTTGAACAAGATATATAAATAAATAAATATAGGAAGGGAGAGGATTTATAGTAGGAATTGAAATTTGTAGGTAAAATGTTCTGCTTGATGAACAAATTCTGCTTAGTGTACAAATATATCAATTTCTTATACTATTTTCACATTATCAAATTCACTTGAATAAAAGTTTGGTTAAATTTCAAAACTATGTTGAATTTTATTAGAGCAATAAATAGAGCAGTGGAAATTGATTTAAAATTTAATTCGTAAAATAAATAGAACTAAGAAAACAAAATTTTATTTTAATGAAATCGATATCTACAATGCCGATAATTGTCAAGTGACAGCATGACGTTGTTTCGGTATAGGTTTTTAAATAAGGCAATGAATAAAGCATTTTGAAGGCAACGAATAAAGCATAAATGGCAATATTCATCAACATCGTTTAATCGCATACTATTTTTACCTACTTATATTTGTATTGCATTATTATTAAGTATGTTTCTTTGAAAGCAGATCCGTTTTTAAAAAGTTGAAATGCTTTTACCAGAATTGCTTTATTATTACGTATGTCTGTTTGACAGCAGAAAGGTTTTTAAAAGGTTGATGTAGAACTATGGCATCATTGATATTATTTTCATGGAATGTAATTGTTTTTCGGAGAAAATTAAATATATTAATTTTTATAATTTGTTCACTCGCGTTTAATAACAGTTTTGATAAAAGTATTTTCTCTCTCCCCTAAAGTGGAAATATCATTTTACTTATTTTTAAGTGGGAAACTAGTCAAAACACTTTGACTAGTGTTCTTAGATTTATCTATTATGAAACTGTTTTACGATTTAAGAAACTAGAAAATAGCAGTTTGTGTTAACAAAAATATTGTTTTCATTTATATTCTCTATAAATTAATATGTTTAAAAGTTTATTGGTAAATAGTTTATCATTTGGAATATCATTTTAGGGTTATTAAAAATAATGCAGAAGGTTGTCATATTTGGCGATTTATCGTTCACTAAAATTACAAATTAAATACCGAATTATTCTCTAAATTGTTACGAGCTGCCTAATTCATTTAAGTCATTAATCAGTTTAAACCGGTTTGAGATTATCAGACTACGTATGATTTTTAATTTACAAAAATAATGAATTAAAATTTTGAAGAACCCTTTCTGAATTACATGCAAAATTTTATACCTCAAGATTCAACAACTTTCTCCATAGTGATAATGTAGAAACGATCTTTTAAAAAAGTTATTACTTCGAATAAAATGTTCAAATATTTTTCAGTTTATAATCTGCAAAAAAATGAATTAAAATTTTAAAAATATTCTCTTTTAATTAAATACGAAATTTTTATACTTCTAGAATCAACAACTTTGTCTCAAGAGTCTTTCAATTTGCACGGCACGATTTTTTTATTTAAAAATTACTAACAATGTGTTAATTTAAAAACATATTTGATTAAAAATGCAGATAATCCTTAGGAGCCTGAAGATTCCTCTTCGAAAAGAAAAGAAATTGTTGCATTTATTCTGCAATACAAACGTACACTTTTACTTAAAAAAAATTTTTTTGATACATAATAGTTACGATATTATTGCCAAGTTTAAACTGAAGTAAAAATTTCAGATTCAAACTAATAGGACTAAAAAGAGTGATTAAGAACAGTGACAACGGAAAGCAGCAATAAAGGCCTTAAAAAGTAAAACTCGTGATTTCATCAGGATACTGTACTGGAAGGCAAGACGCCCTATTTATTTATTTTGTTTTATATTTTCTCGTGCACGCAGAGGAAAATATTGTAATTTTCTAAAATATCCGAACTCAAGAATTTGTTGAATCTGAATGTTTTATACTTCCCTGAATTCTAAAAATTCCTTCTTGGCTTAAGACCATCAATTCTGTGAGAAAGATAAAACAAAAATACTTTGAGCTAGATGGATTAAGTATTTTATACGGAATTATGATTAAATTTGTAGATTCATATTGAATTAGGTGTGAACTCTTTTTAAAGGAAATGTGTTCTATCAGACTGTTCGAATGCAGTAGAACTCGATGGCTACAAAACGCAAAGAGATAAGTACATCAAATTTTGTTCACATTTAGCATCTGTAATAAAGATCCTTATCAAATTTTGATAGAAATCCCTAAAGAGGTTAACTGGTAGTTATTTCAGAGCAGGTGAAAATGATAGCTATAAAACTAAAACAGACACATGGATATAATTTGTGACACAGATTTAAAAACTAATTTGTAGATATCTCTCAAAATTGGAGTCAAATTCGTCAAGGATTCGACTTTCTTCCATCTGTAATTTTACTAGTAAATAAATGAAATAACCCAACCGAATGACTCAAATATATCGCATTTGGTATGTTATTTTGTGATTATGATTTTAGGTTTGTTTCAAATTTTAGCTTCAGTGGATTCGAAAAAGCAATGTGCTTTTTTTTAATATTGCAATATTTTTTACATATTTCATAGGCGTGATTTGAGAATTTTAATACTACCACTAACACTTAAGAATATTATATCTACTGCAGAAACACTTCAAAAAAAATACGTTAGAAGAAATGGTTCCAAATCAAAAGAAAAAAATTATATTCTGTTAAACCACAAAAAAGAACAGCATACACATCTACTGACAAACATATTATTTCTGAAAGTAACAAACAAATCTACACTCGATTGGCGATGTCAAGACGATAACTACGTCTACCAAATCCATTCTAGTTTATTCAAAATGTATACATTATTTTTCGCTATTTACAGAAGTGGAACACAAAACATACTATGTTATACGAGAAAGTTAAAAGAATGTGAATTATTCCGCTTTTTTATCCTTTTTAAAATAATAACATTGTTTACGTTTGGTTATCTTGCTTTAATTTTATTATTTCATTTTGTTATTCAATTCCTACTGTTACAGTTCACTGTAGTTCACACAAACTCTATACTTATTTATTTACATGGCTTGCTTAAATTTTCAATGATCAATAAAATACTTTCATTAATCTATTCAAATTCAAATACATTTTTTTAACTTGTAGTGCATGTTGCTTTATGTTAAAACTATTTGTTTTTCACAAATATTAATTCTTTAATTAAATTTAATTAATTTTTAATACTTTAAAAAAGAGTTTTTGTAGTTTGTAAGGAAACTTGAAATCAACAGGCAGTATTTGGATAGGTAAAACGCAAAGATTTCGGTATTTTTCACGTCAAGATGAAGAATGCGAGTTCATTTCTTGGAAAAACCAATCCTTTTTTTTTTTACTTAATTTTTGATAATTATTTAATAGAAAATAACTGAAATAAATTTTTCTTTGTTGGCCTAAGTAGTAATTGAATTTTAAAAAATTTATATTGCTTGTTTAAAATTCATATTCATCAATTCATCTGAAGATAAAAATATTTTACTGATTCGTAGTTTTGTACTTAATTTTTTGCATTCATTTTCCAATTAAAAGCTACGAAAATTAATTTATAACTTTCTCTATTTCAGAATAAATATTCTATGACCCAATCTTATTTATTTCAGATAACATGGCTTCCCTCAATATACATCATTTTTTCATCATTTTTTTTAAAACCAAGTTTACACTTCCATGTAGAATACTAATATTTGCAAAAAAATTCAAGCATGAATTACTCAGTTTAATACAAGTAAATTGTCACATTCCATTATTAAAATAAAAATTACTCAACTCATGCAAGCATGCAAGACACTGTAATCAAGTTACCGAAATAAAGGTCATTTGAGCAACCTTGTGAAACATTCAAAACAGGGTGTAACATTTTCAACGCCGAAGCTAGATCAAGACCAGCAAAAAAGAAATTTGTGGTCCAAATTTCTGTGAGATATAAAAGCAGCGGTTTTGTCTGTAGCAAATCATTCCATTCAGTACTCTCTGATCATACTTTTCCCTTCGTTGGATCTTAGCTTCATAGTTGAAAAATGCTGTTCAAGGTAATTTTCGGTGTTTCACATTCTGATATAAAAAATTTCATATCACTTTACTTCATTATTAAAACTAATTGTACAAACATTTGTGAATAAAACTAGAGCATTTGTTTAATTTAATATGCTTGAAGTTTTATCTATTAATTTTTATTAGTTTTTATTTGAAAAATTGATAGAATTCCTCTATTTTCCTTCAAAAATATGATTTAAGAATATTAAATATGCTACTAGTTAAGATTTTCTTTTATTTAATTCCTATTATTTAATTATTAAATTTCTATTATTTAAATATTACATTTCTATTATTTTATTAATAAAATTTCTGTCCTTTAATTCAAATTTAAAATTTATTTAAAAGAACCAAGTAAATATATTATACTTGCAACAAAATTCAATAAATTACCTTGTTTCTTACAAGTAAATTGTCACTTTTCATTGGTAAAATAAGTATTACTCAATTCATGCAAGCACGAAATACATGTAATTAGTTCAATTGATTAAGAAATAATTATATATGTTATTTTAAATATCAGTTTTTAGTAATTTTTATTAAATAATAGTTAGAATTCATCTACTTTCTCTCAAACAAGAGATATCCGAAAATAAAAAATACTTTTAGTTAAAATGTTTATTTCAGTTTTTAACTATAACAAGAAATTGAAGTTATATATATTAAAATTTATAATAAGAGAGGAGCAGACAAATGTATATGTAATTGTAATTTATTTTAATATAGTACGCAATTCAAACTGAAAATCAATTTTTTTAAATTTATCTTGTGAGAAATAAATGAATTTATTAAAAACAAAGAGAGAGAAAGTATGTTTTTAATATAGTTTAAATGATTGGAAAAACAAATATAAATTTCTTTATTTCAATTATTCATTGAATATTATAAGATTATTATTATTTAAATATTAAGTTTCACAATTACTAATTATCAAAGCTTAACATTTTCAACTTTAAAAAACAAAATCAAAAATGTTTTATCTAACTTTTACGTCTTTCATTTCACATAGCTTTTTCCTAACAATTTTAACTGATAATATTAATAATGTAGATTTAAAAGAAAAATATTACTGAAAATTACTTATCAAAGTGTTATAATTTTTCAAAAAATATTATTTTCTTATTTTTAAAACAAAAAATTATTTTTTAAAAATTAAAAGAATTGAATGTAATAACATAAGTTAAAAATTTCGGGACAAAAAGTATGAAATTGTTATATAAATAATTTTTTCTTTTATTTGCGTTTTCATCTGCACATTTCTATATAAATACTTAAATTCCATTTATTAATTTTCAGGCTCTTCTCCTTATCTCCGCCGCTGCCGTAGCCATGGCTCAATACGGACACGGATATGGTGCCCCTGCCTATGGTCACAATGACTACGTAAGTCACAATATGCCACTGCTCCAAAGTAAAAATACTAAACGAAACCAAAAATCATATTTTTAGTTTTAATGTGTTATTGAATTAACCTAAAAAACAAATTCAAAAATAAAAACGCTTAGTAAAATTAAAAATAAAATTTTCATAATTATAAAAAATAAATAACGTTGATAAATCCTTTCGAAATCCCAACTCTATCATATCAAGTTATATAAAAAAAATTTAATTCTAGCTCTGCTTAGGTTAATAAAGAAGAATATTATTATAATTATTTTTAATAAATAACTAATAAAAAATTGTTAAGTATAAAAAATTATTGATTTTCGCAAGAATTCACAAGATTCCCCTTCACGTGGAAAATACTGAAATCCTTCCACTTTGCCGTTAGAGATAGTGCCGGTTGATTTTAATTTTCATTACAAACTGCTAAAACTCTGTTTAAAGTATTAAAAAATAATTAAATTCAATGAATGAACTAATACTAAAAAAAA
>JAPMOQ010006054.1:0-14291 GCA_026543055.1 Argiope trifasciata
TCTTGATATGTATTAACAATTCCTTAATATGCAATAACAATTTCTTGTTAAGTAGTAACAATTTCTTAATATGCAATAACAATCTCTTAATATTTAATAACAATTTCTTGATATGTTGTAACAATTTCTTGTATGCAATAACAATTTCAGGGTCAATCTTATTTTAGCCCACCTTTGGCGAATAATAAGAATTTTTTGGCGAAAGGTAAGAATTCTTTTTTTTTTAACCTTTTAATTCAAATACTTTCAATTTGGCGAGATATTGAAAAAGTCGCCAGAGGTGGGCTAAAATAGGATTTTACCCAATTTCATGATATACAGTATCAATTTCTTGATATGCAATAACAATTTTCGTAGCTTTGACTGTAAAAAATAAGTGGAAATTCGGTAAAATCCTATTTTAGCCCACCTCTGGCGACTTTTTCAATATCTCGCCAATTTTTCAAAATCACGCCAAATTGAAAGTATTTGAAAGTAATCGAAAGTACCAATAAGATTAAATAGTTTTCTAACGGAGTTTAAATCAACCAATGAGGTCCGTAGGGTTGCCACATTTATCTTTAGATGTTGTCAGGGTTGCCATTTTAAAATCATTATCGCTAATAATTTGGCGAGTTTTTAAATTGGCGTCAGAGGTGGGCTAAAATAGGATCGACCCGGAAGTTCCTGTCTGTATTTTTCTATCTATTCGAATTAAGAGAGCGAAATATTTTTATTCCATATCTATATAAATAAAAATGAATGTTTGTCAGTATGTATGTTATGCTTCTTACAGTCCATTAGATAGCGATGAAATGTTGTCAGCTTATTGTTTATACTTACGGTATGGTTACAGGCACAGTAAAATTATCTAAAATATAAAAAAACATCGAATCTCTACAGCACAAATTTACGGAAGATAAAACACCAAATAACTCGCGGAGGAGAAAATAGATTCTGTGGAAATTCTCTATCTAAGTTAAAGGTTAATATTTCGTATGGTACTCAAAAGAAATGCAAGTTGTTCTCAGAAATAACACTTTTATTACAGATTATGAGAGAAAGTTTTGGGAAGACCAACCTTGGGGAATTTTATATTTTAATTAAAGTTTAGCGTTTTTCGCAGTAACCGTCAAAAATATTGTAGAACAAATAATTTTGCGCCATCTTAATTTTCAAAAATTATCTTTTCAACTATATTAACTACTTTATGGTACAAATATGTTTTCTATGTTTAATCAATTTTAAAAGAAAACATTTTAATGACATTTTCTAAAATTAAATTTCAGAATTCCGAATAAATATAAAACGAGTCACGAGATACAATAAGTAGTTTCTTTCATTACCATTCTGAAAGAACACCAAGTTTTACAATTGCAAAATAATAGGCAAATCTAATACATAAAAATCAATATTAATTCGTATTTTATATAGTGGCGTATAGTTCATCCTATTTCAATAAAACATTGCAATATTATTGATTGATTGCCCTTAATATTATTTTTCTCAGCTACAACAACGCGCCGGGTACCAGCTAGTTATAAATAAAGATGGTAAAAGTAGATTCGAAAATTATTAAAAATGTGAATATTTAATTTTAAACAACCAAAAAGTCTTTTCCCGGGGTTATTGTTTCTTGTAGATTATCAAGTGTAATTATAGACATGAAACTCTAAAAACTGCATTTAGAAATTCTCATTAAAACAGAAAGTTCTTTTTTTAATTTCATTTTCACCAATTCTTTCATAAATTCAATCATTAGAATACACTTAATTGTATTATACCACTCTTAAAACGCATAAGAATAGTTCCAAAATCGAATTTTCTTTTTTGCTTACTACTTTGGTGAGATAAAAAAGTACTTATGTTTTTTTATTCGATGAATGATCATGTTTTTAAAGCTTGGAGTTTGCATATACTAATTTCTCCCAAAGGAGTCAGATTTCCCCTTTTCGTTAATTTTAAAAATATGTCGTTACGGATTTCCTATCCTATCACCTGGTATAGTGGATGTGTATGGCGTAAGAAGATGTTGAACATGCGCATTGATCAGTCCTTTAGTAGACGGCACAACCCTGACGACGTTTATTTATATTACGTAGACAGGACAGTACAAAGACTACAAATATTTACAACACCACTATGTACAGAAGAAGTCGCCAAATTCGTCCCCAAGTCGTCAAATGATCCTAAGTTTGTCACCAACATAGACACACCTAGACACTATTCAACAGAGATTACTGTAAATCTGCCTTTCTTACGATGGCATTTGTAGAGCGGAAAAGCCAAACTTCACGTTCGTAACAATATATAAATTGACCAATTTATTATGAAGTTAAAGTAGAAATTATTTTTATATTTTCCATACATTTGTTGTGGTGTGATAAAAAGGTAGTTACTGTCTGTTTATTTATTAATAAAGCTGTTTATTTTCTAATCTAGGTCTTCAAGACAATCTTTTCTTCTACAATCATCTTCTACCAAAACACTGACTCACATGCCTTCTTACTAACAACCTATAACAGCTTCTATCTGATTGACTCTCGGTTTCGTCTTCTTGCTTCTTATGTACACACATTTTACCAATCCAAATTTATTTGTGTATTTATGCCTAGATCTATTTGCGTCCCTAACAAGCCGATACATATTTTAATATAAATGTATATATTCTCAACAATATTTATTCTAATGATCAAAATCGCCCCATTGGTAAAAGTAGGTATACTACATACATTCCTCCTGAATTAACAAAAAGAAAAGGATAAGATTTGCGTCTTATGATTGTAAGTAAAAGTTAATTAAAATATTCTCATAACCATGGCAATAATTTTCTTGACGAAAATTAACATTAGTACATTTTCTTGAAGAAAACTAACGAAACGTTTAGTCTGAGGGGTCAAAATGACCGTTTAGTAAGCCTAGTGTTAACGGCATATCAGAACTTATGTAAAAAGCATTCACATATCGTTTTTAAAAGTGGTATTAAACATAAATGGTAAGGTTTAAAATTGCTATTTATTTGAAAACTATTCTTTTGTATTTTATAAGGTGTTCTTTCATGTAATTTGAAGTGAAAATGTAGTTTTCTTTGTGTTATCACACATACACACAAAACTCAGCATTACGAAGCCTGATACTTACTTTCGAATTTCTAAATTACTGTGCGTTGCGCATTAAACTTGTTATGCGGGCTGTGCATATTATAATTTGCATTGGAGTTGAACCTCATAACGTTATAATGCAATTAAAAAATTAATTACCTGCATAATCTATTTCAAATAGCTTTCTCATTTATTTTTTTTGCTGAGGCCGCGGCAGCCTGGTTGGTAGAGCGTCAGACTCGTAACCGAAAGGTCGCGGGTTCTGTCCTCGTCTTGGCCAAAGACCGCCGTGTTGGCTAATGGCAGTTGAGGAACGTTAAATATGTCGAGACTGCAAAGTCCTCCAAGTTCCCATAACAAAACGATACCTCTGGGGGTACTGAATCAGGTATGAGTCGGTCTCTGATTTGGATCTAAATTCCGACTTGCTGATGGATGAATAAGTATATGAATGAATTCGACCACCCCCTAAAAAGGGTTGTGTCGTGTGTGTGAGCTAGAAGTCAGGCTTCTGCCCTCTGGGTGCTCAGAGGTCTTTACCCTCAGAAGCTACTGCACCCCCTTTTCGTGAAAAACACGGACACGACAACAACACTATTTTTGCTATACCATTATTTAATTTTTTAAACTGTAATACAAATAAGAATAGATTATTAACAAAATTCTTCTGCCTTAGCTATCAACAATGGAAGAAAAATCAATCGACTAAACATCTGATAAAATAATGAAAAATTAAGTTTGAATTCCATTGCAGTAATGAAATTTATTGTAAGAAATACTGAAATAAATTTGAAAATTTAATGGAAAGTTTACTGCATATCAATGAAATTGTAACCATTTAAAAGACAATTTTATCTTTTAAATGGTTAACAACTTTTAAAAGAAGCATAAAACCCAGTTTAGGTAAACATTATTTTTAAGAACCTATCATAAAAAAACTCCAAAATTTAATGAATTTAAAATATAATGAAAATCCCCAAAAAAGTGCCCCAAGATTACTCATTCCCATCCTCCAAAATATTTCTCTCAAATTTGGTAGCTCTTGACCAAATGATTTAATTTGTAAAGTGTCAACCCTCATATAAGTGGTAATATAGTAAATTTTTTTAATTACTTCAAGTTTTTCATCTGCCAATCGAATTATATTTTTACTTTTTTTTTGCTATTAAAAAATAAATATTTTAATTCATGATTTTATTTTTCTATAAATATAGACACTTGACTTGATGTGTGAAACTTTAAAAAATTCATCGAAGTTTATTAAGCCTAAATATCGCAGGAAACTGATTTATTGCTATCGTCTTTTTTATTAACTATACCACAAAATAAACAGAATAGATCGATTATTCTTACACCCTAACCATAGAAACTGAGCATAACTTAATATCTCAGCCTATTCTGTTTGATTTGCGCCCGGAAGCATTTACTCGTAACTATTCCGTGGCCGACTAGCTACCCAGATTTATCCCCCCAACAATGGCATTCGGCATATCCCGCCGAGGCCAATACATTTACAGAAATCCAAGCAACGCTTTCCCGGTTGACAGTTATTAAAATGGATCAGAAGGACTGAGTGTCGGCCGTCAGGAGAGACAAATGTTTCCAGACTTCTCCCCCCCCCCACTATCTTCGGACCTTAAGCGAGGGTTGTAGGTACATAATGTGATATTTATGGCATCCGGCGAGTGAGAATTTAGTTTTTGAATATTTCTTCCGTCTGAGTCTTTTAAGTAATGCAGCTCACGATCTCGGAGAAGTTTTTTAGGGAAAATAAAGTTGCGAAAAGTGTACTTACTATCCAGACAGACGTAGAAATGGATTGCAGGAGGACATTCATAAAATATGGTCTGGTACACTGGTATTACTTTTTGTATGATTTTTATGTTTATTTTCTCGTTTATACGAGGTGAAAGTCTTTAAGGTATCCGACTACGTTATAAACACTGTTTATAGACCACAAGAGGTCCGCGGAGGTCTGGTGGTAAGGTCTCGGCTTCGGAACCGGAGGGTTTCAGGCTCGAGACTCGATCCCGCCGAATAACCGCCGTGTGAGGGGGTCTCTTGCACGTTAAATCTGTCAGGCCAAACGTCCTCCCGCTGGTGTGGCGTGGTGTGAAGAGGGGAGTACCAGTTCAGGTGTCGTCCTCGTCATCTGATTGTAGTTCAAAATGACGAGGTCCGTCCCAAAATAGCCTTCGTGTTGCTTTAAAACGGGAAGTTAATATAACTAAACTAAACTAAAGACCACAATGGCGAATTATTATTATTATAATTATTCTTGTAGTTCAGACTTTCCTCTTTCCAAAACAGTTTATCTTTTCTAGGAAAAGACAATTAGCAAGACCAATCTGACCAATTAGCAAGAGCCACATATTTTTTCAGAAAAAAATTGTCTTTACCGTCCATTTTCTCTAAATGATAATTTTCATAAAAATTCTTCACCGTTAATATATCTCAAAAATTAATAGTGATATTTACATAAAAACGTCAGCGTGTGTTTTAAATGATATGGAAAATGAAATAAACCAGTTTTATTGCTGGTGAACATCTTTTTCATTTATAGGTGTTTTTAGAAGAATTAAGTTGTGAATTTATGGAAAAAATACACATATATGTATGTTTTTACCCATAACTCCTTTGCATCTCAAAATTTTTTTTTAGATTTTGGTTCATTTCATACATAATTGTATTCTATAACTTGCTTAGAAAGAAAAATAGGATTGCTGCATTAAAATTTTGTGTAGAGTGCAAAACGTTTTGGTTAAATTTCATTAAAATTTACTACAAATTTTCCCATTTCTCAAAATATATTACGTATTCAAATAGTTTTAATGTTTTTATAGTGCTTATAATTGACAATAAATCTAAAACCCATAAATAGATTCTAAAAACTCCAATTTTTCAAAACTTTTCCTTTGAACGTAGTCGGGTACCCTAATGGTCAAAAGATTTGATCTTGGGATTTAATCAATCTGTAAATTCCAGACTTCAGCGAATTTGAAAAATTTACTGTACCTATTTTATGTGTCTGAGCGAGGCCGTGGTGGCCTGGTGATAAGGCCTCGGGTTCGGAACCAGAGGGTTGAAGGTTTGAATCCCGATTCCACCGAAGAACCACCGTATAAGCGGGTTTGGTGCATGTCGGAATTGAAATTAAAATTTAATTCTCAATTAAAATGAAAATTAAACGCCAAATGAAACGAAACCTATTTATGAAACAAACTTAACCCCTTAATGGTCGCAAAATTTTGTAGGAAATGGTCATAAAAATGCCTATTTTTTTATTCAAGAGAATTATATAAAACTGAGTGAATAGTTTAAAATAAATTAGCTAACTCTAAAAACACTGCAAGTAGTCTAGGGCAGCCATCGGGTGTATATATTGAGTAATAAACAGGATTCTGGGCATAAGAAATAGATTGTTTTAATATTTTTGGCGTTTTACTTTTGAATAAGCCAGCCCAGAAATATCACGGGCGCGAGAAATAGAGGTAGAAATTTCACCCCGTCATTTTCACGGGAGCGAGAAGGAAGAGGTTAAATGAAAATCATTTAGGAAACGAAACTAAAAATCAGAATCTAAACTAAATATTATTTCGGATTCAAACAAGATTATAACTAAAAAAAAATTTAAAAAAATATCATTGCTTTCTTCAGATTTTCCTAGAGATTTTGAGGTTACTCATCTACGCGTAAGCAAGCCAGAAAGACAGCGAGGCATACTTCCCTTTAATGTACATTGATTAAGATTTGATACAGATTCCAATAATTCTAGAATAAGAATATTCTAAGGATTACGTTCTAAATTTCATTGGTTTAGTTCATTTCGCATTTTTGTGATCATCTTTAAATACGTTCAGACTTAATTATAAAATTGTTTTTTCAGATTTTTTAATACTTTCAATAATTTCTCACATTCTGAAAAACTATTACATAAAACAAAATATTCTATGCAAAATAATACGTTCCCACTACGTATAACGAACTTCAGTAGATAAAGCCTAGCTTCAGACGAGATTAAAAAATAAGAATTGGCGAACTTTTTATCCTTTCTAGCTCCCAATTCCAAATCTTGATACACACATTTAATTGCGCCTTCTAAATACTTCAGTGTTTGATTTTTCGATGTCTGGAGCCAAACTTCCTGGGGAAATACCGGTAAAAACACTTTCGGTTCAAAAAAAGGAAGGTAAAAATCATGTATTAAACATTTTCACCAATCCACTGAAAAAGACTCCATCAAGTTTCAGTCCAAGTTTACATGGAACAAATAGCTCGAGTTTTAATTAATCCTGATTTCCGTTACAGATTAGAAGTAGCTAGTTGAACAGAACTTTTTTTTCGTTGTAAGATGTTTGCTACGGGAACAATTTCGAACACAGTACTTCAGCAAATAATCAGCTTAGAATTTCGTCCTGTGTATTTCGAGCGCACCGAGAAAAGATCTAGCTCTTTTTTTTTTTTTTTTTTTCGTTTTTCAAATATAAATTTTGGAGGGAAAGGCAGTTTTATATAAATATTTGATAAGTGAGACTTGAAAAATAAAAAAACACGTTAAAATTTATTATTAGAAAAAATATATAAAGTTATAGAAAATTTCAAATAAGGCTTATTTTCAGTAAATAATTAAATAGTGCAAATTATTTATAATGCTTTCACTTATTTGATTTGTTTCGAATTGCAGTAATATTTTTCTGTCTTTAAATAATGTCATACACTTTTCATTAGCTCTTTTTTGTATATTAAGAATTTTGCTTTTTCCTGGTTTAACAAACCCCGGGAGCGCACCTCTAAATTAAAGATGAGATGCTTCCAGTATGGTGGTTGGATTTCATCAGCCCAGTGGGTACAATAATAGGTGAGCGCACGGACCCTCCCATCGATGAGGGGAATTATTCCCAACGGAAAGGGTTGTACCGTGGCCGGTGATGACCATTAGGACTCCATCACAATTCTCGCCATTGTTGCTGTTGCGGAAATCTATTGATTTAGTTTTTGTGTATGTGTGTGCGCCTTAGTGGCGGGTCGGAGATCAGTAGTATAACTTAACATGTGTTAACATTGCAAATAGTCTATTAACAATAGGCAGCCTAATATTTGTAGTTTGTGGCATGCATAATTCAAAAGTATTTATATAGCAGGTCAGTTGATCTAGATGCATCAATCAGGCACACAATTATTTCTTTGATAATAATTGTATGAAAAGTATAACAAAAGCATATTGATATTTTAATTAGTTTTTTTTAATAAATAAACACGATTCTACACATTTTTATAGGATTAATAGTACAGTTTGCATGCATATAAATTAGAAAAATTTTACTTTTAAGGTTCGTCAGCAACAAACATTAGAAATTAAAGAAAGCCCTAATTAAATATTTTAAAACTATTTGTTTTTGTGAAATATCAATTTTTATGCTGAAAAAAAATATCATTTGCGGTAAGTAGGTTATATTAATCAATTGAAAAGAAAATTATCGCTGAAACACGTCGTTCATTGGTAAATATTTATATTGAACATGCCCCATGGAACAGTACTTCCAAAGAGTGGTTTCGTCGCTGTAAAAATGAAAATTTTAAAACACATGACAAAGAGCAAAAGCATTAAGACTCGACTGTTGCAATGTCATCGAACCATCCGATGCCAGCAACGACTGGCAGTAGATTAAATGCGATGCAACATTTGTATTTATATTATATGGGGGTTTTTCAATGCCACAGTGCTCACCCACAGGCATAGAGACCATTTGAAGAAACTGTTTTGCTGTGATGAGGTTAAGTATCCACCATATTTACCAGACCTTGCTCTTTCAGACTGCTATTTGCTTCGCTTCATATAGAGTGTCTTAAATTTCCAAGATATCAAAAATTGGTTTAAAAGTTGCTTTCCATCTTATAAATTAGATTTTTTTCTTCTATGGATTCTTCCATTGCTCGTAAAAAAAATTATAATTTCTGAAGGGGAATATTTTGAATAAATCCATCTTTAATTTTTATAACAAACAAGCGTCCTTCTAAAATTTGAATAAGCATGGAATCCTTTTTATAGAACTCAAATTTAAGGTAGTTTTATTTTTCAGACACAGCACTTACGAATAAAACAATATTTGCAAGTAATAAACTTATAAAATTACGCATTGTTAAAAGATATACTGAGTTAATGACCACTTTTCGTCTAATAGTAATTAATTAGCATTTTTTACATTCAGTACATATCCAATGTGATTAATTATACTTTTTAATAATATGTATATAGAAATGTTTCTATAACTATTTCATTGTTAAAAGCTTAGCTTGCACATTTCAAAAGTTGCAAATAGAAACAAACTTCTTGTTTTGGAATAATGATAATTTCATAGATTTTATATCTATGAGATTATAAGTACTTATTACTTATAAATACTTCTAATTTCTCTACTATACGAGAAATTAACTTCAAAGCTATTATCTAATTTTTTTAAAAAATTGAACAATTTTAACTATGCGAGTGGGGAAGAAAATATGTTTAAGAATTTTTCAAAATATACTTTAAAATTAACTATGTTTTGAAAAATGAATTATGTTTGAATAAAATATTAATATCGCAGCGGTTACAAAACACTACTACATTCTCTTTTGATACAACAGATGGCGTTACTTTAGTAACATTAAGATATATTTCCCATGATGCATCTTGGGGCTCATTAATGTTATTATTTTCTAAGAAAATATCATGTTAGTGTTTGTTTGTCTTGAAAAATATATTTAGGATATAGTTTACGCTTACATAATTAATTTTACTGTCATAATGCTCAATACTATTTTCTCGAGTGACTCATATTTTAGGAGGGGGAACCTAAAGACCTCGTATAAATTACCAAAAAATATTCATATTAATATAATTAGTACTTAAATCATATCTAATTCAGTAATAAATATTTCATACGAATTGCTGAATCCATTTAATATTATTTAACATTTGTATAATAGCATAGTTAGATAAATAGCTCTCTTAAACAAACTTACTCATATGCAATGATTCGTTTTTTCATAATTTTGTTAATGGAAAAATTCAAAAAGATGCTGATAAAAGAATAATTTTAGATTTATTATTTTTAAAACAAACTTTCTGCTTACTAAACCAAATTTAGATTCGCTTATTCATCAATGTTATTAAAAATAGAAAAGAACATCTTTTTATGCTTCAAACTTCTTATGCTATCGAACAACAGTCCCAAAATAAATAGCATGGTACTCCGCATTCCAAAATAAATATCACGTTTGTGTAATTCCAAATAAAATTCCGGAATAGAGAAAAAAATAGAAATTCTTTGTTTTTCCACGAATTCCACGATAACAACTTCGCATTCTTCCTTGTATGCCTTATTTAAGCTCGGCAGATAAAAAATGACATTATGTAACTCACACGCAAAAGAAAAATTTAATTAAAAACCATTTTTTAACGTTATAATAAATGTTCAAAGGAACTGAAAAATGATTTGCGTGCTTGCTTGTTTGATATATTCTGCCTTTTTTTAATGTATAAAAACCATAAATTAAAAATATTTGTAGATGTTTTGAATTCATTTCAACTCAAAACATTAGATCAAATAACTTGTTTAATGTTTAATCAATTTATTAAATGAATTATTTACTGTGAAATTATGAAGAATTTAATGAAATGACATTTTTTTTCGTCTGCAAGTTTTTTTTATAGTTTTTTTAGTGAAGAATAAAAATATAATCAAAATATTAAGATGTATTATCAGAAAAATGTTCTTCACCATTTAGAGTCATTTGGTTATCCATAAATAATATTTAATTCATTTACCAAATGGAAAATAAAAGTAAATTTTCTTTTAGAAATATTTTAAGCAAATTTTTAATTATTCATTTCATTTTTCATAATTCATGATTCATTTCAAAATGCTTTTAATGATTAATATTTTAATAAAATAATATCATTGAGAAATTACAAAACATTAATTGGGTTTTGAGAAAGATAAAACTTAACATTTAAAAATTACTCATTTTAACTTTATCTTGAGGAAAAAATAATAGATGTTCCAAAGATAATAGATTTTTAGATAAAAGTAATAGATTTAGATAAAAGTAATAGATTTTTATTTCCAAACTTTTGCTTTTCGAATACCTTTTTTGATTTAAAAAAAATCTAATAAATTCAAAATTGTTTCTAACCACTTTAAATATCAGCTCCAGAAATCTAAATACATAGAAAAAAATATCGAATTAAGAACCCTTAAATTTATTTTTGATTACCAATTATTAATTGTAAATTATTAAGGAGAATAAAAGTAATTAATGAGAATAAAGGTAATAATTATTAATGAGAATAAAAGTAAATGTTATTTGTAGAAATATTTTAAGCAAATTTTTCCTTATTCATTTCATTTTTGCATAACTGATGACTCATTTTTGACTACTTTTAATCTTTTAATAAAATAATTAATAAATCATTTTTGATTATTAATTATTAAATAAATCAAAAGAAATTTTAAAAACTTTTAATAGCCATATAATTATTTTGCCAGTTACAATTGCACTGTAATGAAATATTTCATAACTACTTAAAAATATTTTAAACTTTTTATCAAAAATAATAGAAGTAATAGTGAAGAAATTTTGCAGACGATTTTAGACACTTAAGTGATTTTGCAGACGAATTTAATAACTTATTTAAAAACCCATTTCAGTGCAATAGAACTAACAACAAACAATGATGAATAATGATGTAATAGAAACCACAAATCTTACCTCACTTAATACGTAATATCCCTATTCGATTCCTTCAGAGAAAAAATTCTAACAAGCAGTAAATATCCTTTAGTACACCTCCACTTGTCAACCTTCAAAAACACTGAAGTGAAAAAACCCGAGGCACGAAAATCGTCTGCGCACACAGTTTTGATTATCTTCATTCGAGCACCTGGTTGAAGTCTAACATGCTGTTTCCATTCTTAATCAAAAGTACCATAAGAATAGGTTATGTTTATTCTGTCAGCGATCGTTTGGTTTTCAGACACAAAACATATGCTGCGGAAAATGAGTGCCAGCTATTGCAAAAGAACACCTAAACTGATAAAGTTTCATGGATTTGTACCAGGTAGTGACAGCCAAGTTCGAGCATTTTTTCATTTTATTTTACGGTTCATTAATTTAAGTTGTAACTTGAAGGTTAAGGTTACTTTTAGAAATTTATATTCAACAATTGTTAAACTGGTGTTCCTATTTGCTTTAATATAAGGTCACGTGACTGATTTTATTGACCGAAATCGTCTCTATTAATAAAAAGACTATTCACTATGTATGTTGAAACTATGTATAAAATTAATTACAAATGATAAGCATAATTATATGTGTTTATATATATATATATATATATAATTATATATGTTGTTCATTCTACATATCAAACCGCTTGACTTAGAGTCCCTGAATTTGGAATATACATAATTATTTTAGTAGTATCTGCATTCACGTTCACTAAATATAATGATAGCTTTTTTTAATTTTTACTTTTTTAATTTTAATCTCGTTCGAATCCGAAATAATTTTTAGTTCCTTTTCCGTAATTAGTTTTGATTCGTTTCCTAAATTATTCTAATTTAGGTTTGCTTCATAAATAGGTATGATTTCATTTGGTTTTAAGGTTTGTTTACTTTTTGTAGTTTAATTCAGAATTAAATTCGATTTCTACATAATTTGTTTCGATTTCAAGAAAAGTTTTTAGTTTCGGTTTCCGAAATAATTTAATTTTTGATGAATTTTGGAAAAAATAAAATTTTAAATTATTTAATGCTTTTATGGTTGAATACATATATATAATGTAAATATGAGCTTTGTACATTTTTACAATAAAAATGGTATTCTAGTTTTCCTTAATATAAGCTCACGTGACTAATTTTATTTGTCTAAACAATATACACTTATAAAAAAAGAATAATGCTGAGTATGTATATATCTATTTTGTTCATTCTACAAGTCAAACTGCTTGACTTAGAGTCTTCAAATTTGAAATCTGTGTAATTCCTAGAATAAAAATATGTGCCTTGCAGTATTTTTTTAAAAAGTATTTCTTATATTAATTAATTAAAAATCAAACGAAGTTCTGATGTTTCTTTGCAATAATTTCCAAACCGAATTTTGCAAAAAATTTATTTTTATAATATTGTAAAATTTATGAAATTTGCTTTTTTTAATAGAAATTTCACAGTCATGAAATTTTTGGTAAATTTTGGAATCTCTTTGACAATGTTTCGAAAATCGTTTTCATTGTTAAAGAGAAATTCAAACAAGAACCATTTCATCATGAAATATTTAATCGCATAATTTTTGCCCTTGTTGAAATCGGAAGATGAATTATGTTTATTATCCTTTGATTTCATATCAGAAATTAATGAATTTAGAGTTCTCAAGAATAAATTTTACATCATCTAAAAATTCGCAAAATTCTTTTTTTATTAATATCATGTCGTAATCAAGCTATTTTCCATAAATTTTGTAATTTTTTTGGCTAATTTTCAAAAACTGTCTTCTTTGTGGCAGCAAAATTTAAAATAAATTTTTATTGTTACATGAATTATTCAATCGCTTAATTTTCCTTTCTTGTTGAAATCAAAAGATGAATTCTATTTACAATCAGGTTATTTCCCTTCAGTTATCAATGAAGTTACCCAAGAGACTACTTGCATTGAAAAAATAGATGATCATGATATTTATACTTTTAACTATAGTTTATTATTTTATGGGACTTCATTTTATTAGAAAATTTCATCGGTACAATGCAAAGAATAAGTACAGGTCATTAAAATCACACTACTTTCTCAATGACAATTCAATGCTTTCTGCGCTATTATAATGCCACTGGAATCATTATTAAGCTGGGAAAAAGGGATTCAATTAAAATTAACTTTATCAATATTCTCAACAAACAAGATTGTCTCTAAACTTAGCTAGTACAAAAGGAAATTGAGCATTCGTTAACATATTTATGTGCTTCTATTATTCTTTAGATGAAAATGTGGTTCATGTAACTGATTCCCTCCAAAAGAAAAAAATATATCAAGAACATTTTAATATTCAGTTTTTAATTCACTAATCACCTTAAGATGGCATTATCTCTATTATCTATAATAAAGACTTATTGCCATTCTATTATAAATCTACCAGCGGGTGACCGAGCTCCGCTCGGAGAAAACAGGTATCGAAGCT
>JAPMOQ010006071.1:0-14502 GCA_026543055.1 Argiope trifasciata
GAACTAATAAAGTTTTATGTTTATGCTGTTATAGGTTTATAATATGTTTCTTATGTATGTATATATGTTTGGTTTTTCTAAATAAATTTGTCAAAAATATTGAACTTCAACACACTTCAATCTTTACCTTCACTTTACCTTTGTATAGAATAGTTCCCTTTCCAAACTCTAACTTTGTTTAGAATAGTTTACAATGGTGCACTTTAACCGGTTATCTTTTCACCAATGGTTTCACAAATTTTCTTATGGCATGTATTGTTTTGATAAATCACAATTGAAAATTTAAATCTTCGAGTTAGCTTCGATACCTGTTTTCTCCGAGCGGAGCTCGGTCACCCGCTGGTATAAAAAAAACTTAAGTATTCAGTTAATTTTTATTTCTATTCAAATGATAAAATATTCTCAAAATTGATGGTGTTACTTTTACTAATTAATTAATAATAAAAGAAAACCAATTAAGTGATGAAGAAAGTATATTTTTGGATCTGAATATGGTTTTTTGTTTAACTAGCCGCATTTGACAATCAGTTTATTCACCCAGTTTATTGACTTTTTAGGTTGTTAAATAGTCAATATGGAGAGCAGAAAATAAATAAATCAAAAGGAATTCATATGGAATCCCTCCTTTATATCATTTTATTTCATACCACTAAAACAATGTGAATGCAACTAAATTAAATTACAACATGATTTAAAAATATATACATTACGAAAAAAAAGCGGAAATGAAAATACTACTAAAGTTAAAATATATATATATTTGAATGTTTTGATTAATTTGAATTTCATTACAATATTTAAAAACACACAGTGTATATAAAATTGGAATAAAAATATTCATAAAGCTAAGGGAAAAATTCTACAGAAATAGTTTCGACATAATTAAAAAGTTAATTTAATAACTATATAAACTTATAACCTTATGTTTTAAAATAATATAAATACCATTTTTGTAAGATTACTGTTTTGAATGTACAAACATTAATTACATTTTTGATATCTTAATAATCCAGTAACCGCAACTGGACATTGGTGATCACTTTCATCTAGCGGATATGTTACGCGGCTGCAAATCGTAAGGTCGGGAGTTCGATCCTTGGCGAAATTCAATCTCCACATTGGCGCGACACGACAATACAATCAGCCACATTGGCATAAATAAATCATAGCGATTACTCACCATGCGTCAATCAAACCTATTTAAACGCTCGATTCAACTTAATTTATGCCTGTATTTGGAACTTCTTTGATATACCCCCCACCCCAAATCGGAAATTTGGCGACTTTTTTTTCTTGCCAAGTAAAATACCTGTTTTGGGCGCCTTTTTTTCTCACCAAGATGGATTTTCACTAAAAACAAATAATTAATACATAAGAAACAGCGGGTCGATCTTATTTTAGCCCATTTTTGGCGACTTTTTCAAAATCTTGCCAAATAATCAGCGATAATGATTCAAATTGACAACCCTGACAACATCTGAAGAGAATACTTCAAATACTTTCAATTTGGCGAGATTTTGAAAAAGTCGCCAGAGGTGGGCTAAAATAGGATTTTACCGAAACAGCAACCCTAAAAAGTCCGTAGGGAGTGTCAGATTTGGCGCGTAATTTTGGGGGAGGGTATATCAAAGTTGTACCCTGTATTTAATTTCTAATATTTTTTCTTCCCTATAAACTGACTTGGCTTTTTGACAACACGACAATTCATCTCTAAAACATTTCTAATAACATTTTACGGCTCCATCGATTAATTAAATGAAATTTTGGATTTAACTTTAAAAATATTTCATCTAAGAAACAGTCTGAAACTTTTAAATGGTATGTTTGTTTATATTTGACTGTTGCCACTCAGCAAAAAATAATAAGAGCTATTTCTGTGCCACGTACGTAGCATTTTATATAGAGAGATATTTTAATTCCATTTTCCCCCTATAAATATGTTAGCGCAGAGAAGGAGAATACACTATTCATTATTTACTTAAATACACCAAATTTTCATGTAAAAAAGCCCTCTTCACGTAACAAGCAATTTGGTTTCAAAAAACTCGTTCAACTTCTCAAGTTCAAGAGATATCTTGAAATTTCTGGGCAAATATATAATCAGAGTAGAGACAGGATTATGCGATCTAGTCACATATTGTTTGGTCTTTTTGTTTATTCCTTGGCTCTATATTTGCTGAGACTTATTACGAGTTTGAAAAATATTTTATTCTTTTACTGGACAACTATTTTTTCTTCTATCTCTTCTCCCAAATGTCTTATAAATCACATTTTATGTGTGTATTTTAATAATTCATATTAAAGTCAACAACTAATTATTTATGAGTAGCTTTTATATTTGTGTGGCAGGGTCTCTTTTTTTCCCCTTATTTTGCCTATGCTTTGTTTACATTTGTTTTGTTTTGTACTGCTTTTATTTCAAATTTCATTGTGTTTTATTTCCATCCATTTTGTATTGATTTTTTTGTTGTGGTTGTCTATTGTATTATGTTCAGTAACTTGTCTTTTAATTTGAAATTCTGATTTTTCTCTCTTTTAAAAGTTATCTTTCCGGGAAATACTTTTAAAAATTCAAGCGTTGTTTTGGACAATTAGAGATAAAGCTGCTATCGTGAGCACATATATCAAAAAGTTAACAAATAATAAATCAATAACCTGTCGTATAATATTTTTTTATCTTTGTAGCTGTTATGTAAACAAATCTAATTGTTGTATAATGTTGTTCTCTAGTTAAATAGCCAGGCCGCAGAGGTCTGGTGGTAAGGTCTTGGCTTCGGAACCGCAGGGGTTCAAGACTCGATTCCACCGAAGAACCGTCATGTGAGAGGGTCTCTTGCACGCTAAATCTGTCAGGCCAAACGTCCTCCCGCTGGTGTGGTGTGGTGTGAAGAAAGAGGTACCAGTTCAGGTGTCGTCCTCGTCATCTGATCGTGGTTCAAAATGACTAGGTCCGTCCCAAAATAGCCCTAGTGTTACTTTAAAACGGGAAGTTAATATAACTAAACTAAACTAACTAAACTTAGTTATATAGCCAGGCTCCTGCGAGTTTGCTGTTGTGATGTAAGAATCACATGATACCAGGCGAGTTTATCAGCTAAATTAGGGAAATTAGGAAAACAATATTTGCAGATTCGGTTGCACTCCTTCATTTTAAGCAATGAAGACATTGCAATAATTAGAATTAGGAAAAAAATGTGCTAAATACCATATAATTATATTTATCAAAATCTAATTATTTCTTTCGTGATTGCTCGCTGCTTCAGACTTTTCTCCCTCTCAATAAATGAATTCATCTGAGGTCGAAGGTCAATCACCAATTCTTTAGAGTCCCGCTAAATCGCTTTAGAAATATAAACTAGCTTTATAATTACAGTGATGTTGCTTCAAGATAGAGTCCTAATTCGTCCTCATCTTTCTCATTACCATGAAGAATATCTCATCGACAGTGTAAGTCGACCCTCCTGAATAACAGCTTAACTTCGAGCATCACTTAGTTGCACAATGACTTTAGCAATGATATAATAATGATTACTTTTCCTCCAGCTAAACGTTCAGTGGATTTTAAAAAAGAGACGGTGCGAACTGTCCCATCATGTGCAAAATAACTTACTCTGAAATGGCGCGAGGAGGGAGTGATCCTAAAGGTTTTATTGAAACATATTGTGAAAATATTCAAAACAGCTAAAAGCCAAATACTCTAGCTAATTTAACATTTATCAACGAACTATACAATTAAGTTTATTTTCTTTCTCCCAAATGCACAATAGATACTAGTGCCTGAATTTTTTTAATACAATTGAAGCATGTTGGCATAAAGTGATATCAATCTGTTTTATTTAAAATAATTGGCAAAATCAAAGAATCAACCCCACCACTGTAACGAGTTCGCCAATTTTTAATTTCATATCATTCTTATTATCTACATATAAATGGCTGCTTACTCCTGACATTCAATATTTGAAAAATATATCGCAAAAGAAAATTTTGACAAATTTTTCAGTCACAACAATTAGACAAATTCGCCAATTTATTTCGTTATTTTGTAAATACAACTGGCAATTAAAATGATATATGTTTATTATGCTAACATAATTTAAAATACTTTCTTTTGTTATGCTAAGATACAGTTCATCAAAGTTGGTGAATGTGACTAAATTAATATTATCGACAAACAATTGTGCGGTTCTAGCTAACGCCCTGTTAGCGTCTTGTGGTGTTTTTCTTAGCATTAATGGATAACTCTTTTCATGAACTCTTTTCAATATAGACATTCAACCTCGTCTGTTGTATACATAACAAACATTTAACCTAGATTAGAATAAATTATTCTTTTGTAAATATATATAGTTGTAGGTAAATTATTTGTCTGAAATTCCCTCTCTTATTTGATCGGTAGATATCAAGACATTACAATATATATAATGTGAAATTAATCAACTAATGTTCAAGCACAGTCAATCCTTTTGAAACGAAAAATGAAACCTGAATTAAAATTCTAAGAATTTATCCATTTATTTTGATTTAACGACTCCTCAAGGGAAAATAAAAGTAGACTTATCACGTCCAAAAAGAAAACTTTGGATATATTAATTATAAATCGAGTAATAAAACTCACATGAACTATCATATATGGTTCCCAAAAAGCACAGGAAATCCCGTACAACAAATAAAGGATCTATTAAAACAATAAATCCATTCATCAAATGAAAGGAAACAGGACAAATCTAGTGATAAAATTTATTGCGCCATTCCTAGTTATAAACATCATTTTTATGGCAAAATGTCGGAAAAGGCGGAAAAATATTTACTGACACTTATAATTTATCCTACATTTTTATGCAGTGAAAGACATCCTTTTGAGAGATTTAGTAGTCATTAAACTGAATTTCGCTATCAAGAATGTCAAATAAAGATATTCAAAAAATTAATTTGAAAGCTTTCAAATTTTTATCTATTTGCTTATTTTACTTACATTATGCAGATTTATTTTAACTATCATTTTTACTGCTCGTGTCCAAGAAGTATGTCAGTCAAAAAAGAAAAAATAAGACATTCTATTGATCTTTTCAACATTTTAAAGGGCATAAAAATATCTAAAGTAGAGAATTACATAAATTATAATTCTATTTTCAGTCAAATATTATTAAATGAAAGCAATAAGCTTGTTTAAATATGGATTAAAATTATAATTAATTTAGAAAGAAACACAATTAGAAATCTAGATAAAATATAGACTCTGTACTATATAGCCATCACTAAATCCATTAATACAAAGTGATTCAAAATTTCATGTACAGTAAAAGCTCCTAATTCGCACTTCCTTCATTCGCGTTTTCACTATTCGCGGATTAAAAAAACGCGACCCAATTCCTTTATTCGAGGCTGAGCATTTCTTTTTTCGCGGATCTAATAAGTACATACATAATAATAAAAGGATTCTAATAGGTATCCGACCCAATATCCTTTGTAAATGCTCTCATATCAAAGTAAAATAGATCTTATTACAATTTTGTCTTAAGTATGTTGTTAAATGCAAACTGCAAACATAGCCGAAATCGCGAATGGAATAGGACGAAAGGGGTTCGAACAGATTGAATAAAGTGACATTCAGGAATTACTTGAATCGCAAAATGAAGAGCTGAAAGTGAAACTGACTAGGAGGAAATGCTAAATTCACAGCCTATTGAGGAAGAGGCTTCAACAAGCACTGGAAATGTGACATTTAATTTGAAAAATCTTAGTGAAGATTTAATAATGGCAAATGAGCTTTGCGATTTCTTTACGAACGTCTATGGAACGAAGTCTTTTTTTAAGAGGCAAATTGCTAATGCGACTGCTGCGTATCAGTCTGAATGGAAGGAGCTTTTGAAAACTGCCAAGCAAGAGAAAATGACAAAATTCTTCAAACCATTGCCTAAGCCTTAAGATAATGAATCAAAACGTTCAAAAACTTCAATTAAATTGATTTTTTATCTATTTGTTTCTTTTTATTTCGTCACCTAGGAACGTATCCCCTATAATCCCATATAAATTACCATTCCGTATTCACGGTTTCTGTATTCGCGGCATATTTATGGAACGTATACCCCGCAAATAAAAAGCTGTTACTGTAAAAACTTTTAAAGAGATAGAAATCGCAAACACAAAATAGAATCACATAAGAATGTATGACCGGAAACGCGAATCTAATGCTGGAGATGAAAAAAAAAAAAGCTGGAATTAAAAAACAATGGGTGAAAAAACTTTATTTAGCGATAATTTACACTGGGACTGAATATGTACACGTTCAGCTGCTTCACAACAGTTGCTAAAAGTTTTTACCGACCACAGTTATTATGTTTCCCAATGGCGATACATCAATTGACGAACCATTTCAAAAATTCCCAACATTTCGCGTTAGTTTGCAGCTGCGACGGTGATTCTAGCGGTTGCAAAGTCAACAGGCGTCTTGTAGACTATGAATTTGAGTGCCCTCCACATAAAGAAATGCATACCTGATAAATCAGGCGATCGTGGTGACGATGGGACAGGTCCACCACGTTTAATTCATTGAGGTTCAAACATTATATTCCAATAATCATAAACGACACGGGTATAATGAGTTGGAACTCCATCATGCTGAAACTACTTTGCATACCGAAATGACAATAGAACAATATTCGGTAATTCCAAAAGTATCTCCACCAGAAAAATATATTTCCGACTACCCAAAGAGGATTGATTCCAAAGACGTATAATCCGATTAAGTAATCAGCAACAACACCCACCCATACATTCACTGAGAACCTTTGCTGGACACCATGTGGTCACATATATCGTGAGTTGTGGATCCTCACATAATCATTGTGTTGATTAGAGAACCTTTCACGAGAGAAAGAGGCTTCATCCGCGAACAGCAAGAAAATGGAAAAGCAAATTTCTCATTGTATTTCTTCAAATACCAGCCAGCGAATTCTAAATGTCGACGATAATCTTCAGGTTGCAACTATTAGATCTGTTGCATATAATATGGATATAGCCATTCCTTGCATAATGGGTGCCACACATTGGATTCAGATGCTATGATAACATAGGCAATGATTCAGATGTTGTACTTCAGTTTCCTCAACTTGATGTAATGCCTCTTCTTCGAAAGCAGGTATGTGTGTCGTTTCATGATTGCATTGTATCCTATCTGCTACCGTAGAATGCCCCTTACTCACACAGATTGCAGTGTAATTCCTCAAACATTTTGTGATTCAATGCGTATCTGTTCGTGTACCATTCAGCATACAAACATGCTACAACCCTTCCACTGCAGCCAACTGCATAATACACAAGATGCATGTCCGCCATTTCAGCATTCACACATTCCATGCTCTCCAAATGCAATTAGAACTTTAAGAGTTAGCGATGAGATTTTAACTACAACACCGATGAACACTGCTCTGTAGCATCAGTCTTACTTCATACAACCCTATCTGGTTCTGTTTTGTTTTTGAGTTTACTACTCCAATAAAAATTTGTGCATAGTTAAGAAACTCCCTATATAAATATTTATGCTATTTTAATAGAACTTCTCAAGTAATTAATACCTTCGTAACAATCATAATTTTATAATAATTAAACTTTTTTTGGGAAGAAATCTGCGACAGAAAGTGAAAAGAACAGCAACAAATGATTTTTAGTAAAATATTAATATGTAAGAGCATTGCCAAAGTGTTTTTGTGGCTTATTCCATCTGGTTGACTAGAACATCAAACCAGGTCCATGACCCCGAAAGTCTTCAAACAATGTAGCACTGTCCCAGGACTCGAGAACAGCTGGCTTTTATTGAAACCGATGAAAGCCTAAAAAAATTTTTTATATATCAAATTCGGTTGGGGATTTCATTACACGTATAATTTTGTGTCAAATTTTGCTTCAATCGGTCGATAAAAATGTATCTAAAATACAAATGGACGGCTACTGGCAAATTTATATGGATGTTTTTGGATAAAATTAACGGTATGCCTAAGATTGATCGGCAAAACACTCGACAAAGATGACATGAGAGATTCAATCAAAATACTAAATACGCGCCAAAAATGCTTCGTAACTGTTTGTGGTTTATCCCACCTGGTTGATAGTAACATCAAACTAGGTCCATGAACCCGAATGCCTTCAAACCATGTAACACTGTCTCAGGACTCGAGAACAGCTGGCTTTCATTGAAACCGATGCACGCCAAAATGTGGACAGGAGCAGCTTGAGTCGCGTTGCATTTTGGACATAAGGGATAAACTTGTGGCCAGTCACATGACGTTGTACAGGAGTGTGTTCACTTTGAAATCTAGCCAGAGTTGTCTGATCACGCCTGTTGCCAACTCCAACTAAGATAGCTCCAAGGCGACTTTTCACATACCATCCATTCACGGGGGGGGGGGGGCCTCCAAGAACAACAGATATCTTGCCGGACCTGGATGGCAATTTCTGAAAAAGTAAGGCAGCCACCATGAGCAGTATCCTTATGGCTGCCCTCTACAGCCAAACCATCAGTAATTTTATTTCCGTGCACATTCACATGCGATGGAATCCACTGAAAGGTAATCTTAACATTGGCAATCAAGCGATTCAAAAGCTGGACGAATTCCCTAGTCGTGCGCCTCCACCATTCAGATAATAGCTGAATGGTGCTTCGGCTGTCACTCAGAATCCAAATATCAGTACAAACACTCTCAATTTTGCAAAATATCAAAGCCTCCTCAGTAGCTATTATGTTCCGCAGCAAATTCTTCTAGCAGATTGCCAAAGTAAATTACATAACTAAAGAAATCGTTATGCAGAAGATACTTTTTTTCTCTTTGTCTAATAAATTAATTGCCTTTCAAAAGATATTTTTTCCTACAGTCTAGTGAACTGTCTTTCTATTTTTCTCCTTGCATATCAAAACGCACGGGAGGTAATTTATTTTTTACTCTTGCAAATAATTAATAATTTTTATATAATAATTGATTATTATAAAAAGATACAATGAGTCTTTTGTTTGGAAGATGATGTTTTCTAGCATAGGTATATTTATTATAATTTGTTATATATTGAGTAAATATCATAAAAATAAGAAGTCTGCCCTTCGATCTCTAGTTCCATCAAACCATAACTTTAAAAATAAATTTCTGATTGCATTACAAAAAATAAAATTTTTATTCTAGTTCTGTTGAATGTACTTAAAACATGCAAAAATTGTAAGCAGCGTTTTTATAGCTTTAGGTAGTTAGGGTGGCTACTTCAACATTTGCTGTTTTCGTATTTCAATAATCTCAGGAAAAGATTTTAAATAAAACTATAGGTCTTAAAAAGACATAAAAAATGAGCCATGAAAAGTTAAACTAGTTTCAGTCAGGAATAATTTTTTAAAAAGTGTAAATTTGGGGAAATATTTTCTTTTTATTAACATTGTTAGTTTTTGCAATTTTTTTAGAATTCCACTTTAATATATGTTAATTTAAAAAAATCCTCATGGAAAAAATAACAAATTGGTATCTAAATTATTTTTCAAAAAATTAAGCTTTGTCCTAAAAATACAGCGTCACCGAAAGATGCCTTAAGTACTTTTCAATCGATTCAAATTCACGGAACGAAAAAATTTCTATTCTAAAAACACTGCTTGATAATTGTAATGATAAATATCCTGTTATTAATCTGAAAAACACTTTTGTCATAAGTATTATGCCTGAATGCTTTTTTTCAATGTACACATTAAAACGTTACGTTCATTATATAATGTTTCCATCAACCAATCGCCATAGTCAGATTTTTTTTTTATTTAATTTCTCACACTTCTTTTGAAAATCAACCGTTATAACACCAGCCAATATCGTAGATTAAAACTACAGAATTGTTTTCGGTTTAAGAAGTCAAATAGTAAAGTACTTATAGACATTTTTGACGCCCTTTTTTCTCCAAGGTAGAAATTAGTTTTTCAAAAATGAATAAATAAAAATTCTGATATCCACTCAAAACTTTTTATAGATGGTTCTTCTATGTATCAAATATTAATATGGAGTATTTCAGAAAATTTTTTAACTTCAATATTTCTCCAAATTTATGATTTTTTTAAATTTATTCCTAACTTATTTAAGCTGTTCTTAACATTCGGCAGTAGATTTCATAGAACATTTTATTAGCTACAAAATTTTCAATTTAAACATTTTCTCTCAGGTTAATTAGCCTTTAATTTAAACGCCTTATTTTTAGCTTTCTTTCCTTTATTTAGGAGCAAATGCTGACGTTTTTTTTTTAATAAACAGCTCGATAACACAAAAATATAAAATTTATGTTGAGTATTTCTTAATATATTTTTTACTTTTAATGACAATTCGGCTAAACTACAAACATCAGAAATATATTCTTCTGGGAATGTACAAATAATTTCTCGAGCTTAATTGTAGAAGTGATTAAGATTTCTGAGTTACAATAATATGATCAACACACCGCACAGAAATGAGTGCAGACCAAGTTGCTGTTCATCATAGATTTCAATACAATAATTGCTGGTATAAAAATAATAATAAATATAGGGAAATACGTTTAATTACTGAAGGTGTAATTATTACTTTGGTAGTTCAAAGGTGATATCATTAACAGTTAGAGAAGGCAGGAATAACAGCACAGGATTATGGCCTCAAGGAACCTCCAACCCATTTTTTCAACTCTCCATGTTCCAAAGACCGATATATTTTAATTAAATTTTTATATAAGCAGTTTTAAATAGCAAATTTTAACAAATTGAAACAATACAGCATTAAACAGTGGACAGTGTGTATAAAAATGCAATATTGAAATTTTAAGGAAATTTTAAACAAAATAGCAAAAGAAAAGTAAACACTTTAACACGACATAAATTCTATTTACTTACAGGATTGGACATTTTTTTAATCAATCGGCTATACAGATCTTAGATAATTAAAATGCATAAACTGGTATGTTTCTAATTATTTGTTTTATTGCTTCAGATATTTAATGTTAACTAGGCTTGTATATGTAGAGGAATTTTCTTGAATTATGATCTTGAACAAGCAATATTCCAGACGCAAAATTCAGAATCTCAAATCTCTAACCCTCTCTGATTGACTTAGCCATAATTTTGAAGCACGGCTTTAATGGTTATTAAGGTAACTTGAGTATAAATCAAAGTGCATCAACAATACCTAGTGTCCTTTGCAAAATTATTTGCCAACACTCCTTTTAATTTCCTATGATACCGTTTCTGAGCTTATCTAGGTACTAAAAATATGAAAAATATTATATTGGAAAAGATAATTAATTCTAGAAAACTGAATATATTTTCTCTAAGTAAATGTTTCAATCTGCTTCTTTTCATTACATTGAAATCCATGTCACATAAAAACATGAATAAATCCCACCAAGAAGTCATAACACAAAAAAAATCAAGATTGATTAAACTTATAATGCAAAAAAAGAAAGAAAATGGCAGAATTGAATGTTGTACAGAATGTACTAGAAACTGTAATAAATGAATGTTTCACAGGCTTTAAAACTGTATTTTAAAAAAAGCTTTCAAAAATTATATATTTTTCAATTTATTATTATAATTATTATATTGAATATATCTATGTATAATATGCTTTATAATTACTATTAATAATATGTATTTTGTTATAATTTGTTAAAAGTACATTCAGGTTGTTTGTTTTATTTATCACATTTGTTGTTACACTTTCAAATGTATTTGGTGTTTGTTTTTTTAATTCAACAATTTTAGTCAAGAAAATTTTAGGGAAATGTTACATAAATACACATATTTTTTATACATCAATTTATGCTTTCCCTTTAAAACAAATATTCAAAATAAGCTTTTAGTCAGATTTAAAGAAAATATTACTAAATCACTCATTTGTTGATCTTATGAAAATTCATTAAATATAGTTATTCTAGGCAGAATTTAATTAATTATTACCTAGCTTACAATATAACAAATAGTTTATATTTAATATGTATAATTAGACTTTTTAAAAACATTTAATAATTTGCCAGTCATTTTATCACAATAGTACCATATTTTTAAGGAAGAAAAAAAATCATATTTTAAAAATGCCTAAAAGAATTGTTTTCTTTATTATTTTCTCTCTCAGTTCTTAAAATACAATTGTAGTTGCTATCATTTGTAAAATGAATTTAATTATTTCAAATAATTTAGTTATAACATTTAATATCTCCATTTAAATATCAAGGAATCTAAATATTTTAATTAAAGTGCAATGAAAGCTAATGACTTTTAAATAAAATTTAACTGAAATATATATATATTTAATTGCATTTTAAGAGTCTTTAGAAATGCTTTTTATGAGTGAATAATATTGAGATAAATGTAATTTTTTAATACATTAGAATATGAAATAAGCCCTTTAATCTATACTTATAATAAAGCTCAATGTGTGTGTGTGTGTGCGTGTGTGTGTGTGTGTGTTGGCGCTCTACAGGCCAGACCGTTGGACCTACAGCTACCAAATTTGGTACATGTATACCTTGGAGGTCCGGAATGTGCACCTCGGAGCCCTTTTTTCGAATTTTTAATTAGAATTTGAATTAATTAAAATTTAAGCGAAATTTCGACGTTTTTCCGCTATAACTTCCGAAAATATTATTGCACAAACATGATTTTTATATCAATTTAAAGATAAAAAAATTAGCTTTCTAATGGTATCAGTTTTTTTAATTTATAATGTAAACTTCTATTTTTAATGAATTTTTAAAGAAATATTTTAACCATGTTTTTATCACGTGACTGGATAAAATAAAAGAATGCCGGAAGTTCAAATAAAAAAAATATCATCGCAAAATAAATCTACAGAAATGCAACTTTCAGCACGTGACTGGATAAAATAAAAGAAATATAAAATGTGATATTTTCTTTGAAAAATAAATGCAAAGCAAAGGTTTCTACAATAGTTTGCAATATGTATACCATTAACTCAATAAATCTTCTTCATTTACGGTAAACTTGATTGAATTTTGACAGGATATGCATTGAAATCCCGACTTAATGGCATATTTATGTAATCGTTTGCAATATCTGTATCATTAATTTAATACTTTTTTTCCCTTTCTCGCTTTCTTTAAAAAAACATATTTAATATTTTGGCCACATCATCGAATTTTTTTTTAATATTTTGGAAGCATAACCGATGGTTAAAACTGACGGATTTATAAAATTAAAGAATATTACTAGGAAAAGGTGTACTTTTAGAACTTTCCGTCCATCATCTTAAAGAAAATACTAATTTCAGGTCAATCAATGCCCGGAATTACTTCAAGGCTAATGAATATGTGATTTAATTGAAAATTTTAGAACGCATTACTCATGGCGAACCAGCTGGTCGCCAAAGGCGGCTAGTACACTAATAAAAACAGAATTTGATTAGTTGACAATTTTTGATAACATGAAGAATTTCAGAAATCATATAATTTCAAATTTTGTGTCAGCACACAAGTTGAAAATTCCAAAATTTGATCACTGTATTTACAAAAGACAAAGTCGCATAGAGTGTATATGTGTATATATTTTAATTTAACGAAAAACACATTATTGAATTTCAATTCTTTACAATAAAAAAGAAAATTAAAAATGATTAAAATACTAAACAAGCATGCAATGCACATGCAGAACACAAGCAAAAACAATATATTTTAGTTTTTGCAATACATCTAACTCTAAAATATTTCCAATTATCATGCTAAAAAATAACAATGAAAATGCATAAAGATAAAATTAATATCAAAACGATTCAAAATTTATAAAGCAAAATAATAATAATAATAATAATAACTGACATCAAATCATTATTAGGAAATAAAATATAAAATAAGGACATAAAATTATTCCATTTTTATTGGTGGCTTTCAAGAATATTAAATTTCATATCAACTATCAAAAATAATTTTAATAGTTTGGTAACGATATGTAGGTTCTGTAAGATACTAAAACATATAAATATATATTGCAACTTAATTTTTATATGCATATAGATGAGATGTTTTAAAAAAATCGAAAGATAATTTTTAATTAGACTTACAATTTTATAAGATACTAAACATTAGCGATTAAATCAAAAACTTGAAAAAGTATTTATTTTTATAAAGTGATTTGAACTAATGTTACAAAGTCTGTTACATGATGTGTTGTTAATCACAAGATGGATCTCATCTCTACTCACTTATCGACTGAGAAAATAATACATGATCTAGTATTTCTTTCTCTATCATCATTGTGCACTGAAATTCACATCTTGCTACATATATTTGAAGCATTTCTTTTTAAAATTGCATTTTCCTCTATTAGCAAATAACCGATTCCATATTTCCTATAATGCTTCCTCTTAATTTGATGCATTTTCATAATCTGAAACTACTCCAGAATTATTTAAAATCTCCTAATGTGAACCATGTTTAATCTCAATAATTATGGGTCACCATAACTATAATCTCATAATGGCTGCTAACATCAATCATAACTATAATCTC
>JAPMOQ010006076.1:0-16497 GCA_026543055.1 Argiope trifasciata
CTTCTCTTTCAAATTTGTTACTGTTATTTAACAGAATTTGGATTGAGGAAAAGTACCCTTCACAATGGCGTGAAGCTATTGTGATCCCAATCTTAAAACCCGGTAAAGAGACCACGAACCCTCTAAATTACAGGTCAATTGCTCTGACAAACTGTCTTTGCAAGATCTTTGAGCGCATGGTTAATGCTCGCCTTGTATATGAACTGGAGAAACAGGGATGCATCTCCCCGTTGCAAAGTGGTTTCCGTAGAGGATGTTCCACTTTTGATAACCTCGTTTTATTGGAAACCCAGATACGCAACGCATTTATAAGGAGGAATCACCTTGTGTCCATATTTTTTGACATTGAAAAAGCTTATGACCGTGCATGGCGTTATGGTATTTTATCAACTCTTTTTAAGTTTGGCCCCTCAGGGGCTCACCTTCTTTAAGTGAGTACGGGTGTCCCAATCCCGAGGTACCCAGGGATCTTTACTCGATTTAGTTTTACACTCATCTACGCCTTCTGCTGTCTCCTTTTTTTCTCTCCCTCGAGGGTAAGCGAGGGAGCTCTCCATGAGAAGCTGTCACCAATCTGTTTGCTTCCTGCTTCTCATGGACAGCAAATACCCCCACGTGTTTGCCGTGCGTGGCGACCCATTAGACGGGTGGTGCACTGTGGTCCCCAGTGTATCAATCGGCCGGTAGCTGGCAATCTAAGTTGTTAGTCTGCTAGGGATCAAACGAAGGGGTTACTCCTTGGGCTTGGCGTCAAGGGTGGTCACTGTCCCCGGGGGTAACTCCCAGCCTATAGGTACCGATTAGCACTAGGGCGGATGCCGAGGCTGGAGATCTTCCTGCAACTTGAATTTCTTAATGGGTACCTTCCTTTCTTGGAATTGTCGCGGCATTCGGTCTAAAATTCAGGACATCAAATCCATTTTTAATAATTTTCCTCCTGTTTGTTTCGGTGTTCAAGAAACCTTCTTGACACCTAACATTCCACTTAAATTAAGAGGCTATATTTGTGTGCGGAAAGATACAGACACTGGATCTCGTAATTCAGGTGGTGTTTGTATCTTTACTTCAAATTTGTATAATAGCACACCTCTTACTTTGCATACTCCTTTACAGGCTGTGGCTGTACAAGTTCACATACGAACTTTGATCACAGTCTGCTGTATTTACTTACCACCTCATTATGTTATATGTCAGCAAGAACTTGATAACTTAATAGACCAGCTTCCTTCCCCTTTCATTTTATTGGGCGACTTCAATGGACATAGTACTTTTTTGGGGTTCAGATAGTACAAACTCTCGTGGTAGACAAATTGAGCAATTTATTACTAATAACTGTCTCTACCTGCTAAACAGCCGGGAGAAAACTTACTTCCACGAACCCACACGCAGCTTCCATACAATCGATCTGGCCATATGTACACCTGTACTGCTGCCATTTCTCACTCTAAAGGTTAGCAATAACCTATACGGCAGTGATCACTTCCAAGTTATTGTCTCCCACGCTGATGGTGGTGGTGAGACTCCTTGTCCATCAAGGTTCTTATTCAAACGGACAGACTGGAATGCATTCGCAGAATTGACAGATATTACAGAAACTATGGTTAGCACTTGTGACATCACAGAAGCAGTACAACATGTCATTGACAGCATAATAAATGCCGCAAATGCTACTATCCCAAAGACTTCCCCACGTCTAAGAAAATTCCGCAGACCGTGGTGGAATCAGGATTGCCGAGATAGTCATAAACAACAACTAAAATTGTGGAACATCTTTCGAAGGTACACGACAACAGAAAATCTTGTTGCTTTTAAACGAGCCAAAGCCCTTGGTCGCCGAATTCGTCGTCGTAGTCAGAGGGAATCTTGTGTTAAATTCGTATCATCAATCACATCTTCCACCTCCAGTAAACATTTTTTGGTTGAATGCTCTGTATACCATTCCTATCGTGTCAACATTTTCAATAAATCATCCGTAAGTCTGACTTGGTGGGTGAAAAATACCATCCAAATATTTTTACATTTTTAAAAGTGATTAACCTTTTTACTTGTATCTAGCTGCTTTTCAACTTTTTAATCTCTTTTAGAGCTTATTTTTGGAATTGTTTTATTAACTCATAAATTTAATTGTTTCAAAAATTGATCTTCTATGATTGAGAAATTTTAAAATTTTATTGACTCATTTTCACACCTTGTGTATCTCTTCCAATTTTCTCAATTCGTATTATTTTATAATTCATCAGGTGGTTTCATAGTAATGTATTCTTAATTTAAACCATATGACTGGCGCAGTATGGCCTCGAAGGGCTCTTGTGCCAATAAACCTTACCTACCTACCTTCCAGTAAACATTTGTGGAGAAAAGTAAAGGCTGCTAATGAAATATATTGGGAAACCTCCATTCCTGTCTTAAATACAGGAAATAAGACGTATTCCGCCCCCTTAGATGTAGCTAATACTCTCGGTCAAGCATTTGCACAAGTTTCTGCATTAGATTCGTATAGTCTAACTTTTCTGGCAATTAAGAATCCCGCAGAGCGGTTGCGTCTGCGATTTCATGATCGATGTCCTTTTCCCTATAACTGTGAATTCAAGATGTTTGAACTGCAAGTGGCCCTTTCTCAATCTCATGATACCAGTCCAGGGCCAGATGGGATCACCTATATTATGCTCCGACATTTGAATGCAACTTCCCTTTCGAATCTGCTTGCATTATTTAATAGAATATGGCTTGAACGAAAATATCCCTCACAATGGCGTGAAGCCATTGTGATCCCAATTTTAAAACCTGATAAGGAACCATCAAATCCTCTGAACTACAGACCAATTGCACTGACAAGTTGCCTTTGTAAGACATTTGAGCGCATGGTCAATGCACGTCTTGTATTTGAACTAGAGAAAAAAGGATGCATCGCTCCGTTGCAGAGTGGTTTCCGTAGAGGTAGATCTACTTTCGACAACCTCATTTTGCTGGAAAACCAGATACGTAACGCTTTTGTTAGGAGGAATCACCTGGTCTCTATATTTTTTGATATTGAGAAGGCATACGACCGGGCATGGCGCCATGGTATACTTTCGACTCTTTATAACTTTGGTTTTAGGGGAAATCTCCCCATTTTTTTACAGAACTTTTTATCACATCGGACTTTTAGAGTCCGTATAGGCAACTTTTACTCTGATTATTTTGTTCAACCTGAGGGAGTACCACAGGGAAGTGTCCTCAGTGTTACACTTTTTACTGTGCATATTAGTCAGGTTTTATCTGTTTTACCATCATCTGTTCAGGGATCACTTTATGTTGATGATCTGCAAATATCATGTCAAGGCAGCAATATGAGTTTAATCGAGCGACAATTGCAAAATGCCGTTAATCAAGTAGTGGCTTGGTGCGATAAAAATGGGCATACTATCTCTCCTGAGAAGAGCCGGTGTGTTCATTTCTGTAGGAAAAGAAATATCCATTTAGACCCTGTCATTCAAATACGAAATACGCCCATCACAGTTGTGGATGAAATACGGTTTCTAGGAGTAATTTTTGATCGGAAACTCTCCTTTCTTCCTCATATTTTAAACCTCCGGAAGAAATGTGAGAAATCATTAAATATTTTGAAGGTGCTCTCAAAAACATCTTGGGGAGCGGATCGAACATCTCTGCTCCATATATACGAAGCAGTTATCCTCTTTCGGATGGATTACGGGTGTATGGTGTATGGGTCAGCACGTGCTTCTTTCCTCGACGTTTGGACACCATTCACCATTCTGCGTTAAGGATTTGTTCCGGCGCATTTCGTACCTCTCCAGTAGAGAGCCTTTATGCTATTTGCTGCCAACTTCCTCTTGATTTAAGGCGTAAAAAATTATTTGCATGTTATTATTACCGCACAAAATCTTTGTCCAATCATCCTATCAGTAATCTAACGCTACCAGTCAGTCTTCGTAGACTGTATGATGCTCGTTCCTCTTGCATTCCCCCTCAGGGGCTCACCTACTATAGGTGAGTACGGGTCTCCCAATCCCGAGGTACCCAGGGATCTTTACTCCCTTTCAGTTTAATCTCCCCTCCACCTTCTGCTTTTGGCTGTCTTTTTTCTATCCCTCGAGGGTAGACCCCTCAGGGGCTCACCTTCTTTAGGTGAGTACGGGTGTCCCAATCCCGAGGTACCCAGGGATCTTTACTCCCTTTCAATTTAATCTCCTCTCCTCCTGCTGCTGTTTGCTTGATCCTTCCATCCCTCGAGGGTAGGTGAGGGAGCTCTCCATGAGAAGCTGTCGCCGCTCTGTTTGCTTCATGCTTCTCATGGACAGCAATTACCCCCACGTGTTCGCCGTGCGTGGCGACCCATTAGACGGGTGATGCACTGTGGTCCCCGGGGTATCAATCGGCCGGTAGCTAGCAATCTAAGTTGTTAGTCTGCTAGGGATCAAGCGAAGGGGTTACTCCTTGGGCTTGGCGTTAAGGGTGGTCACTGTCCCCGGGGGTAACTCCCAGCGTATAGGTTCCGGCTAGCACTAAGGTGTATGCCGAGGCTGGAAATGGCCAGAGCCGGTAATTGCCTTCCCTTGTTGGGCTCCATGGTGGGCGGTGCCGTCGGGCCTGAATTACTTTTTGATATCATATGGGGCCTAAAAACCGTTCTCCCTTCAGTGGGCATAAAGTTTACTATGTACAAAATACTTCATATTTCGATAACTTTTTGTTGTCAAGCGCCTATCAGAAAAGCAAGAGACGTTTTCTTCGGTTTCACCATTCCTTGTGCAAAAGGCAGTATCAGCTACTGTTGGTGATGTCCAGTCTATTCGGAAAATGCGATCTGGTGACCTTCTAGTTGAAATTAATACCAAAAAACAAGCACAACAAATTATCAAACTAAAAGCTCTCGCAAATATTCCTGTTTCTGTGAATCCACATACATCTCTAAATTTCTCAAAAGGTGTTATTACCTGCGGAGAACTATTTAATGTCTCTTTAGAAGAAATAACACATGAATTGAAACCACAAGGAGTCACGGAAGTTCGTCAGATTACGATTCGGCGAGACGGTGAAATCCTCCCAACCAAGCACTACATACTTACCTTTCACAGTCCTAAATTACCCGAATTTATATACGCGGGCTATATCAAGTTACCAGTTCGACAGTACATTCCGAATCCATTGAGATGCTACCAGTACCAGCGATATGGCCACTCCAAACTTAATTGCCGCGGGACTCTAGCTTGTGCCCGTTGTGCTGAAAAAGGGCATGATAGTCAGCAATGTAGTGCAAAAGAAAAGTGCGTGAACTGCGGTGGCGATCACCCTTCATATGCACGATCTTGCCCACGCTGGAACTTGGAGAAACAAGTGACATCAATAAAAATAAAAGAAAACTTGTCATATCCCGAAGCCAGGCGTAGGGTTCAAATTCAAACTCCTACTGCTGGTGTAAGTTATGCTTCGATTGTTCAAAAGCCGTTTTGCAAAAATTGTTCCTGTGAGAACTGTATGAAACAGATTTCAAAAACAAAACCTTTAACAAAAACATCCGAATCTGATTCTGATAACTCAGTTAAAAGTCTTCCAGAATCTCCTAAACCTGATCTGTCAATATCTAAAAAAGTGCGTAAAAAAACCCTCAATCCTCACTGAAATTGAAACTGGCAAAACGTGGCATCTCGCATAAAGATATTTCCGTGAAACTTCAAAAATCTACTTCACGGAACTCAGTTGCTTTGGGGTTGGCCAAGGATGGTATAGCCCGTAAGGACTTAACGTCCATTTTTGGAGGAAAGTCAACCATACCCGATTTTAAGCTCCATCCATCTGAGGATGAAGATGCACTTGATATGAGTTGCGAAGATCAGGCAACTCCAACACATGGCCATTCTCCTTCCCTTTCCAAACCTCACGCTTAATGGGTACCTTCATTTCTTGGAATTGTCGCGGCATTCGGTCCAAACTTTCCGACATAAAGACAATTTTAAATAAATTTCATCCAGTTTGTGTCGGTGTTCAAGAAACTTTCCTGACACCAAATATTCCAATTAAATTGCGTGGTTATAACTGTACTAGAAAAGATGCAGACACAGGATCTCGCAGTTCTGGTGGTGTCTGCCTCTTTACTTCAAATCTGTATGCCAGCACACCTCTTACTTTACATACACCTCTACAGGCTGTGGCAGTTCAAGTTCACACTCGAACATTAATCACAGTCTGTAGTATATATTTACCGCCTCATGATGTAATTAGTCAACAGCATCTGGACAATTTAGTAGACCAGCTTCCTAAACCACTTATTATTCTAGGCGATTTCAATGGGCATACTTCTTGGTGGGGTTCAGAAATTACCAACTCTCGTGGGAGACAGATTGAGCAGTTTATTTCGAATAACTTTCTCTGTCTGCTAAATAATGACGAGAAGACTTACTTTCATGAACCCACACGCAGTTTCCACAGTATTGATTTGGCCATATGTTCTCCTGAACTCATGCCATTGCTGACTTTTGGAGTAAGTAAAGATCTTTACAATAGTGATCACTTCCCTATTATAGTCTCACATGCTGATAGTGGCGGTGTGACCCCTTGTCCTCCGCGTTTTCTATTCCAGCGAGCAGACTGGAATGCTTTCACACATTTGGCAAAAATCACTGAAATCATGGTCAATGCTTACGATGTCACGGAAGCAATGCAGCATGTCGTTGACAGCATAATAAGTGCCGCAAATGCCACCATTCCTAAAGGTTCCCCACGTCTGAGAAAATTTCACAGACCGTGGTGGAATGAAGCGTGCCGCGATAGTCATAAGAATCAGAAAAAGTGCTGGAACATTTTTAGGAGGTACCCTACAGTAGAAAATCTTATAGCTTTTAAAAAAAGCTAAAGCCTCAGCTCGATGTATCCGTCGAAGTTGTCAGAGGGAATCTTGGATCAAGTTTGTATCCTCAATCACATCCTCAACTCCCACTACACTTTTATGGAAAAAGATAAAAGCTGCAAATGGGATTTATAGCCAATCTTCTATTCCTATTTTAAAAACAAGAAACTTAGTCCATTCATCACCATTAGATGTGGCTAATATTCTCGGTCAGGCTTTTGCTCAAGTTTCCGCAATCGATTCTTATAGTCCCGAATTTTTGGAAATTAAGAATCCCGCGGAACGGCTAATTTTGCATTTTAATGACCGAAATACTTTTGCTTATAATTGTGAATTTAGGATGTTCGAATTGGAAAGGGCTCTATCTCAAGCGCACGATACAAGCCCTGGACCAGATGGAGTAACTTATAGTATGCTTCGCCATTTAAGTGCAACTTCTTTATCTAATTTGTTGCTACTTTTTAACAGAATCTGGACAGAACATAAATACCCTGAGTAATGGAGTGAAGCTGTCATTCCAATTTTAAAACATGGGAAAGATCCCTCAAACCCTCTGAATTATAGACCTATTGCCCTTACCAATTGTCTTTGCAAGACCTTTGAACGCATGGTCAATGCTCGTCTAATCTTCGAATTGGAGAAGCAAGGATGCATACCCCAGTTTCAGAGTGGTTTCCGTAGAGGCAGATCAACTTTTGATAACCTCATTTTGCTGGAAACCCAAATTAGAAATGCATTTGTTAGGAGGAATCACCTTGTCTCCATTTTCTTTGATATTGAGAAAGCATATGACCGTGCATGGCGCTCTGGCATACTTTCTACAATTTTTGAATTTGGTTTTAGAGGAAACATGCCCATTTTTTTACAGAATTTTCTATCTCATCGTACATTTCGATTTCGTATCGGTAGTTTTTATTCAAATTATTTTATACAAGCTGAGGGTGTTCCACAGGAAAGTGTCCTCAGCGTTACGCTTTTCATGGTACATCTCAGTCAAATTTTAAATTGTTTGCCTTCCTTTGTAAGCGCCTCTCTCTATGTTGATGATCTACAGATTTCATGCCAGGGCAGTAACATGAACTTAATAGAACAACAATTACAGAATGCAGTTAATAAGGTGGTAACTTGGTGTAATAAAAATGGTCACAGTATCTCTCCTGAAAAGAGTCAATGTGTTCACTTCTGTAAGAAAAGAAATATGCATTTAGACCCTGTTATAACGATTCGTGGCACGCCAATTCCAGTTGTGACTAATGTAAAATTTTTGGGAATAACCTTCGATCGTAAACTCACTTTCCTTCCACATATATTAAACTTAAGGAAGAGATGCGAAAAAAATTTGAATATTTTAAAAGTACTTTCCAAAACATCTTGGGGAGCCGATCGAACTTCCCTACTCCGCATCTACCAAGCGGTCATTCTTTCACGTTTGGATTATGGATGTATGATATATGGGTCTGCCCGCCCTTTTGTTTTGAGACATCTTGACACTGTTCATCATTCTGCACTCAGAATATGCTCTGGTGCTTTCCGCACCTCTCCAGTTGAGAGTTTATATGTCATTTGTCACCAGTTGCCACTTAGTTTACGGCGTCAAAAAATATCTACTTTATACTACTTTCGTGCACACTCTATCCCAAACCATCCCATTCATCAAATGCTTTTCCCTGAAAATCTTCAAAGAATTTATGCTGCTCGACCTTATCATACACTTCCTTTTTTTCGGAGAGTTAAAAACTCTCTTCATAACACGGATTTTTATAACGTTGCTATTAAATCTCTTGATTTTTGTTCTTTTCCTCCTTGGGATAGTCCCAGTTTTTCTTTTTTGAACCCTTTCTTGGGGTTTGATAAATTTTCTACTAGCTCAGTTATTTTTCAACAAATTTTCCATCACCACCGCTGTCAGTATTCTTCGTTTACCCCAGTATTTACAGATGGCTCAAAGTCAGATGGGCATGTTGGTTGTGCCGTTATAACCCCATCTGATACACTCAGTTATCATCTAAACAGCATTTGTTCTGTTTTTACTGCTGAGTTAATGGCAATTTTTTATGCATTACGGGAAATTTCCTGTTCTACTCAGCGTAGTTTTATCATATATACTGACAGTATGAGTGCTTTGGAGGCACTTGCTCATTTCCATAGCCATATACATCCAGTCGCTATCGAAATTTTGTTTAACCTGCGGTCACTACAAAACAGGGGATTTAATATACTTCTCAGCTGGGTCCCAGGTCACGTGGGAATTTCTGGCAATGAGAAGGCTGATGTTGCAGCTAAATTCGCATCAACATCTCTCTCTCAGGCCCTCCCATATTGCGACGTCAAAAAGTCGTTTGTTCATCGCATATTTACAACTTGGCAAGAATATTGGGATCTGCAGACACAGAACAAATTACATTTAATAAAACCCACAATAGGTGTTTGGCCTGTTTTACCTATAAGAGAGGTTGACGTCAAACTGACCCGCCTCCGTATAGGACACACTCGCTATACTCATCGTCATCTAATCCTTGGTGAAAGGGTACCAGTGTGTGCCACTTGTAATATTGCTTTTACTGTTAAACATGTTTTAACAGAGTGTCCTGATTTTAATGTTCATCGTCATAAGTTTTTCTGTTCGTCTTCTCTTAAATTGCAAGACCTGCTGGGGGAAACATACCATCCAAATATTTTCAAGTTTTTAAAAGCCATTGGCTTTTATTCTTGTATTTAGTAATTTTTGGCTTTTGTCCATGTTTCACATTTTATACGGCTATAATGCAATGCTTTTATAACAACAGGGCTTAATTTAATTTTTAACATAATTGTACATTAGTTTCCTATATTTTTCCGTTGATGCCTTTCAATTTCATGTTTTCTTTGGATTTTTTTGGGTACGTGTGATAGTTTCATAAGTAGTTTTTAAAAAATAATTTTATGCTTTTACCATTTGATTGGCGCAGTATGGCCAAAATGGTTCTTGCGCCAAAAAACACACACAAAACCAAACCAAACCAAACCCCTGGGATGTTCCACAGTTTTCTTACATGAATCCCTTTGCAGGATTTGATAAATCGTCAACTGATTCAATAATTTTTAAACGCCTGTTTTTGCATCATCGCTATCGGTATTCTTCTTTGGTACCAATTTTCACGGATGGCTCAAAATCGGATGGCCATGTCGGTTGTGGCATAATATTTCCATTTGATACACTGAGATATCGTTTACATGATTGCTGTTCTGTCTTTACTGCTGAGTTGATGGCAATTTTCTGTGCTCTGGAGAAAATTTTGACCTCTTCTCGGCGTAATTTCATTATGTATACCAATAGTATGAGTGCGTTGGAGACACTCTCTCACTATATTGCGATTAGAATTCTATTAACTTTGCATCTCCTGAAAAAAGACGGTTTCCATATTCTGTTTAGTTGGGTACCGAGTCATGTAGGTATCTCAGGGAATGAAGAGGCTGACTTAGTGGCAAAATCTGCAAGCTCTTTTTTGTCCGAAGGACTTCCATACTGTGACATTAAGAGGTCTTTAACTAAACATATTTATTCTACTTGGCAACTAGCATGGGATAGGCATATCCAAAACAAACTTCATTCAGTGATGCCTACCATTGGTTTGTGGCCTTTTCTCCCAATACGAGAGTTAGATGTCAAGTTGACTCGCCTTCGTATAGGGCACACCCGTTTTACTCACCGTCACTTAATCCTTGGTAAAAGAGTGCCAATGTGTCCCACTTGTCAATTTGGCTTTAGTGTTATGTATATATTAACTGAATGCCTTGATTTCGATGCTCATCGTCGTAAATTTTTTAATTCGTTTTCTACTAATTTACAGGACCTGGTGGGTGAAAAACACCATCCAAATATTTTTACATATTTAAAAGCTGTTGGTTTCATCCACTGCATTTGACGGATTTTTTGTCTGTTTTTGAATTTTTGTTCAATGTGTCTTTGCACAATTTATTTTTGTATTTTTCCCAAACATTCATCTACTTTTAAATTGTTTTTTGATATCTGTAAGAACACATTCTATGTAGTTTTAGCTATACATTTGGCTCTCTTTTAAAGGTTTTGTTTTAAATCCCCCCTTATTTTACCATATGTTTGGCGCAGTATAGCCAAATATGGCTCTTGCGCCAATAAACCATACAACAACAACAACAACCGAGGCTAGAGATGACCAGAGCCGGTAATTACCTTCCCTTGTTGGGCTCCATGGTGGGCGGTGCCGTCGGGCCCGAATCTTTTGTAATATCGCATGGGCGCTGTGAAAAAGGGTCCCTTCAGTGGGCATCAAAAATTTCAAATTCAATCTCTGGAAAAATATTTCGATCATTTCTTTATTGTACACCGTATTTCTAATGAAAATGAAACTTTTAACACAGTGTTACCATTCTTGGTTGAAAAAGCATTTCTAAGTACAGTTGGTGAAGTTAGTAATATCCGCAAACTTCTATCTGGTGATCTGCTTGTTGAGGTAAGCTCCCGTCAACAATCCACGAAAATTATGAAATTGAAAGCCTTGGCAAAAATCTCGGTAAACTTTAGTCCTCATAAATCTTTGAATTCTTCCAAAGGAGTAATAACTTGTGGGGAATTATTCAATGTTCCTGTTGAAGTTATAACCAATGAATTGAAATATCAAGGGGTAACTCATGTACGCCAGATTACCATTCGGCGCGATGGACAACTCCTTAATACAAAGCACTACGTTCTTACTTTCAATAATCCCAAATTACCTGAATCAATTAAAGCAGGATACATAAATTTGCCTGTACGACCATATATTCCTAATCCACTCCGTTGCTTCAAATGTCAACGGTATGGTCATTCTAAAATTAACTGCCGCGGGACTCTGACTTGTGCCCGTCCCTCAGGGGCTCACCTACTATAGGTGAGTACGGGTGTCCCAATCCCGAGGTACCCAGGGATCTTTACTCCCTTTCAGTTTAATCTCCCCTCCGTCTTCTGCTTTTGGCTGTCTTTTTTTCTTTCCCTCGAGGGTAGACGAGGGAGCTCTCCATGAGAAGCTGTCGCCGCTCTGTTTGCTTCCTGCTTCTCATGGACAGCAAATACCCCCACGTGTTTGCCGTGCGTGGCGACCCATTAGACGGGTGGTGCACTGTGGTCCCCGGTGTATCAATCGGCCGGTAACTAACAACTTGAGTTGCTAGTCTGCTAGGGATCAAGCGAAGGGGTTACTCCTTGGGCTTGGCGTTAAGGGTGGTCACTGTCCCCGGGGGTAACTCCGAGCGTATAGGTACTGGCTAGCATCAAGGTAAGCGCCGAGGCTGGGATTGGCCAGAGCCGGTGGCTGCCTTCCCTTGTTAGACTCCGTGGTGGGTGGTGCCGTCGGGCCCGAATCCCCATAAATATCGTATGGGCAAAAAATCTTCTGCTCCCTTCAGTGGGCAACAAATTGTTTCAAAAAAGAATTTTCAAAACACTGTACAAGAAAAATATTTTGACCATTTTTTCCTCATCAAAAGAATCAGTGAAAATAATGAAACCTTTCATTCAGTTTCACCTTTCCTTGTTGAAAAGGCTATCAATAGCACTGTCGGTGAATTATCGTCAATACGTAAACTTCGTTCCGGAGACTTACTAGCCGAGGTCTCTTCTCGAAATCAAGCTAAACAAATTCTTAAGCTAAAAGCTTTAGCAACGATTCCCGTAAATGTATCTGCCCATGCCTCTCTGAACACTTCAAGAGGTGTTATTACTTGCGGAGAGCTTTTTCATACCACAATAGAAGAAATTACAAAGGACTTAAAACCTGAAGGAGTGACGCACGTTCGCCGCATTTCAATAAGGCGAGACGGACAGCTTCTCCCCACAAAACACCTTATTTTAACATTCCAAAGCCCTAAACTACCTGAATGTGTTAAAGCAGGTTATATGAAATTAGCCGTGCGTCCTTATATCCCAAATCCTTTACGGTGTTACCAATGTCAACGTTTTGGACATGCTAAGACTGCCTGCCGCGGGCAAATCACTTGCGCCCGTTGTGCAGAGAAAGGCCATGAAAGCCAGCAGTGTAGCGCACAAGAGAAGTGTGTAAACTGCAATGGGAATCACACGTCCTTTTCCCGAGAATGTCCACGTTGGAAGGTAGAAAAGGAAATAATAACAATTAAAATTAAGGAACACATTTCATATCCTGAGGCAAAACGAAAAGTCCTTTCTCAAACGCCAACACCTGGCGTAAGTTATGCATCGGTCTTGCAAAAATCTTTCTGTAAAAACTGCTCTTGTCAAAACTGTACTCAAAATTTCACTCAAGTAAATTTCAGTGAAAAATCTTCTGATACTGATATTGAAACAACGGCAGGCAATGCTCTCGAGAAAGCTAAATCCCGGAAATCGAAAGCACAAAATTCTCTCAAATTAAAGCTCTCCAAACGTGGCCTCTCTCCAACACAATTAATTACGAAGTTGAAAAAATCGAATGTTCAAAATTCTGTCGCTCTGGGACTTGCAAGTCAAGGCATAGTGCAGAAAGACTTGTCGTCCATTTTTAATAGCACTGCTAAAAATTCCGAACTAATATCACTACATCCATCTGAAGAGGATGATGATGAAATCTCGATGAGTTGCGAGGCTTCACCAACCAAAGATCTTGCTATAAATAATACAATTTCCAAACCAAATTCTTGATGGGTACTTTCGTTTCATGGAACTGTCGTGGTCTAAGGTCCAAAACTGTTGACATTAAGTGCATCATTAATCAGCTTCATCCTTCTTGTCTAGCAATTCAGGAAACATTTTTAAATCCGAACATTTCATTTAAAATACGAGGTTATAATACTGTGCGCAATGATGCTGACACTAGTAATTCAGGAGGTGTCTGTATTTTAACTTCAAATCAATTTCCAAGTACACCTCTTAATTTACACTCTACCCTGCAAGCTGTGGCAGTTCAAATACATATTAGAGCACTTGTTACAGTTTGCTGTATATATTTACCACCGCATGATGTCATTAATCAACAACAACTAAACAACATTATTGACCAGCTTCCTCCACCATTTTTAATACTCGGGGACTTTAACGGGCATAGTACTTTGTGGGGTTCAGATAGTACAAATTCTCGTGGAAGACAGATCGAACAGTTCATTACTAACAATTGTCTCTGTCTCTTAAATAGCAATGAAAAAACATACTTTCATGAGCCCACACGGACCTTCCACAGTCTTGATCTGGCCATATGTTCTCCTGATCTGCTACCATTGTTGAATTTCACAGTTGGAAGTGATCTCTATAACAGCGATCATTTCCCTTTAATTGTTTCTCATGCTGATAGAGGCGGTGCCACTCTTTGCCCACCGCGTTTTCTATTCCAGCGAGCAGACTGGACTGCTTTTACGCAGTTAGCAGAAATTACTGAGACCATGGTCAAAACTCACGACATAACGGAAGCAGTGCAAAATGTCATTGATATCATTATGTATGCAGCAAATAACACTATCCCAAAAAGTTCCCCACGGAAACGAAAATTTCGTAGGCCGTGGTGGAATGAAGCTTGCCGTGACAGTTTTAGGGAACAAAAGAAACGTTGGAACATTTTTCGTCAGTACCCATCAACAGAAAACCTTCTCGCTTTTAAGCGCTCCAGAGCAAATGCTCGTCGCATCCGCCGGAGAAGTCAAAGGGAATCTTGGATTAGCTTCGTATCGTCAATTACATCTTCTACCTCCAGCAAATTGCTTTGGAAGAGGGTAAAGGCAGCCAATGGAATATATCATGATTTTTCCTTTCCTTTGCTTAAAATGGGAAATATTACAATTTCCTCTCCCATGGAAGTTGCCAATACCCTGGGCAAAACATTTGCAGAAGTTTCTGCTGCTGATTCGTACAAGTCTACTTTCATGGCTATAAAGAATCGCGCGGAACGGAAGGGTTTGCGATTTGTTACCAGAGATTCTCTTCCATACAATTCTGTCTTTAAAATGTATGAACTGCTTTCTGCTTTATCTAAAGCACATGATACCAGTCCCGGACCAGACGGAATCACCTATAACATGCTTCGTCATTTGTCTCTTACTTCTCTTTCCAATCTGTTATTGCTATTTAACCGTATTTGGACTGAGCAGAAGTTCCCCTCACAATGGCATGAAGCTATCGTGATCCCAATCCTGAAACCCGGTAAAGATGCATCTAATCCCCTGCACTACAGACCTATCGCGCTCACAAATTGCTTGTGCAAGACATTGGAGCGTATGGTAAATGATAGGTTTCTTTTCGAATTGGAGAAGAGAGCATGTATTCCGCAGTTGCAGAGTGGTTTCCGCAGAGGGCGTTCAACACATGATAATATCGTTCTTCTCGAGACACAAATACGCAACGCATTTGTCCGTCGAAATCTTCTTGTGTCTATCTTTTTTGACGTAGAAAAAGCATACGATCGCACTTGGCGCTTTGGCATCCTTTCAACTCTTTCTAATTTTGGTTTTAAGGGAAATTTACCTATTCTTTACAGAACTTTTTATCTTTACGATCATTTCGTGTTCGTATTGGAAATTTTTATTCCGATCCTTTTATTCAAGCTGAGGGGTTCCACAAGGAAGCATCCTCAGTGTAACACTTTTTATGATTCATTTTAGTCAAATTCTGAATGTCTTACCTTCATCTGTCCAAAGCACTTTATATGTCGATGATCTCCAGATCTCCTGTCAAGGCTGCAATATGTGCTCAATTGAGCGTCAACTGCAAATTGCAGTTAATAAGCTAATGGACTGGTGTGATAATAACGGTCACACGATTTCTCCAGAAAAAAGTAAATGTGTGCACTTTTGTAAAAAGCGGGGTCTTCATTTGGATCCTTTAATCCACATTCGAAATGTTGCGATTCCAGTAGTGAATGAAATTAAGTTTTTAGGGATAATTTTCGACCGAAGGCTCACCTTCCTTCCTCATGTCTTATATCTGCGGAAGAAGTGTGAGAGGGCATTGAATATTCTGAAAGTACTTTCAAGAACCTCATGGGGAGCGGATCGCACATCGTTACTCCGAATCTACGAAGCGATTATTTTATCACGCGTTGATTATGGATGTATGGTGTATGGTTCTGCAAGGCGTTCCGTTTTGAGCAAACTGGATACTATACACCACTCTGCTTTAAGAATTTGTTCAGGAGCTTTTCGGACTTCCCCGGTAGAGAGCCTGTATGCTATTTGTTATCAACTACCTCTTTATCTAAGACGAAAGAAGTTGTCTGCTCTTTATCATTTTCGAACAAAATCTCTCTCAGATCATCCTATTTCCCAAACAAATTTACCAGTTGGTCTTCGAAGACTCTATAACTCCCGGCCCTCTAACATTCTCCCATTTATTGAGAGGATCAAAGAAATTCTCCATGATTTAAATATAGCTGATGTTTCTATAAAATCTCATGATTTCTTTTCCTTTCCACCCTGGGATATCCCAAATTTCTCATTTCTGAACCCCTTTTTAGGATTCGATAAAATTTCAACTGCCCCAGTGGTGTTCCAACAGTTATTTAACTATCATCGCTGTCAATATCCTTCATTTACACCAATATTCACTGATGGTTCCAAATCAGTTGATCATGTTGGTTGTGGCATTGTTCTACCATTTGCTGCTCTGAGCTATCGCATACACAACTACTGCTCTGTATTTACAGCTGAGCTAGTGG
>JAPMOQ010006089.1:0-14938 GCA_026543055.1 Argiope trifasciata
TTTTCTGTCCAATTAAATTTTGAATCCTAGTTTGAAAAATTAGCATTGGTTTCTTTTTCGAATGGAATGAAGAATACATCCACTCAATCACCGCCAAACTGTTTTATAATTCCAACAGAGAGCCAACTGTTGGCCTTATTTTTCAGCGTTGTGTTGGCGATTGCACGATGTAATTTACTTCAGTAGAAAGAAGAATTAGGATAATAGATTTAGAAGTATCCACTGTTTCATGCCAAATTAAAAGTAATATGAGTGTATAATTGTTTTCATTGCTATTATCGTGCCATTTATATACACCTTTTGTCAATGTAGTGTGAATGTCAATCGATATTGCTGATTTATTTTTTGACCTAATTTAATTGCTAAATTTAATCGAATTAGAGTCAAATAAGATCATTATTATGTACATCAAGTGCACCAAATTGACTGAATTTTTTAATCCATTTGAATATTACTTTTTTTGTGTAACTGACTGAAGAAAAAGGAATAAAACAACACGTAATATGAAATTAGATCATATAATTATGTTTTCTTTATAAAGTAAGGTTTATTACTTAGTTGAAATACTCGATTTTTTTCTTTAGGGAACTGAAATGTTCCTACTATATTTCAAAAAATGTAACGCATAAAAAAATGTAAGTAATTTTGTAGCAAATTAATCTTAATTCCTAGGAATTAACTATGGCAGTTTTTACTGAATTTCATTTTTATTTAATTAAATATAAATTCAAACCATTTATTTAAATTCTATTCAAATTTTGTAATTTCGTTAGGTACAATAAACTAATACGTAAATTGATAAATAGATTTTTTAACGAAAAATGATAATGTACTCAAAATTTCTTTTTAGTGGTTACATCTTTACATCGCCAAGATCTATGAAACTCGGAAGTAATAATGAACTACAGTTTCTTCGCTTTGGGGACATAGACGAAGGCTTTGTGAAAGTTAAATTATTCTATTCTGAGTCATACAATGGAAACGAAACTCTTGCTAAGGAGCAGGAATTCAAACTTGAAAAAGGTATTGAGTTTTGGTTGTCGTTACTAAAAAGTAGTTTTCGTCTTAGAGTTTTGAATCCAGGATTTATAGCACTTTTTTTATTATTTGCAGGCGAGAGTGATACGCTTTTAGATTTCTATGTAAATACCATAAACAGCGACAATGTCTACAATGGACGATTGGAAATTAATGGCACTATTGATGGCGAATGCATCAGTGGTAGCGATAAAGTGTATTTTTCAACACCAAAAGAAAATATTTATCTTATTCAAACAGATAAGCCTATATATAAACCTGGACAAGAAGGTAAAAATCTTTTATTGGTTGTTTCATTTAGCATGGCAGTTACTAATGAAACGATGAAAAAAATATACTACTAAAAGATGAAAAAAAAACAAGTTGCTTATAGTAGCTTATGAAAAATTATTGCATATATTTAAATCTATTTGCATTTAAAATGTAATTTTTTTCTTAAAATAAGAATTAATGGATTATTATATTCATTTTCTAAATAAATCTTAATTTTAAAAAGAAATTTATAGTTTTTTTTATTAATTATCTTTTTAATTTATTTTTAAAGTAGCAGCCTTTAGCAAACATCTGGATTCATACTGTGATTTTTTTTTTTAAATCCTTTGTGTATAGTTTGATTTTGAAACTTACTATGCCTGATTTTTTTAAAATAATTAACCTGTGTTTATTAGGAAACTTTGTACCAGCTCTATTCATCGTGCTATATACATACTAATACTGTCTTCCTATCATCTCATCAAAAATTGTAATTTTAGTTTAAAGCAGAGAATCATTTAATTTCAACTGTGCAAATAACTTGATTGCTAAATCAAAACATAGAGATAAAATATACTAAGTGATATTTTTCATCATCGGGTAGCTTTGATCAATTCAAAAATTTATTTTGTTGAAACCAAGACATAAATAAAATTAATGAATTAAAAAAGATTAATGCGTTAAGAATAATTGAATTCAGATTCGTTCAGCATAGCAGTCTTGTAAGTACAATATATTTTATAAACTACGTAATATTTTAAAGGATTATTCAATAAAAAATTAAAATAAGTAAAAATTTAAATTTTCTTACATTCAACATGATATAAAATTCTTTTTTGTGCTATAATTTTGCATGCTATCACTAGGAAACTATAAGAATTTCATTTAAATATTAATTAATTAAATTTCTAAAGAAATATTTAAAAAATGTTCCAAAGTGCCCTACTTACCTTAAAAAGCATATGAGCACCACGTTGAGCAAGTAATATCATTTAATATAAAACAAGTAATATAAATTAAAATAAGAAAAAGTTAAATTTTCTTAAATTCAAGGTGACCTAAAAATCTTTTTTGTGCTAAAATTTTTATGTTATCACTAGGAAATTGTAGGAATTTCATTTCCTTTTCAGTTAATTAAATTTCTGATTAAATATTTAAAAAATGTTATAATGTACCCTTTCAACTTAACTTTCAAAGCATATGTGAACCAAGTTCAGCAAGTAATATGTACAAAATGCAGATGTCGTAGGCCAAGTCTAACTTGCACACACACGCGATAAATCATCTTTAACATAGTTTTTTTTAGTGAATAATAATATACGTAATATTAATTCATTATCATTTGTCTTGCAGTGAAATTTCGCGTTCTGAAATTGGATAGGAACTTGAAGCCCTCTAACGATGAAGATGATGTAAGTGCAAATATGCATATAATTGTATCAATAAAATATCTTTTCTCTGAAAAGAAAATTTACAAGTTTAAATGAAGCTAATTTTGTGTTTATCGTATAAACGTTTAACGTAAGTTGCATTTATTGTTAAAATTTCTGCATTGATGGAAATCATCAAAGTAGTTTGTGTATGAATTATTTTAAATCCTTTTTAAGATTTCAAACGACTAAGAAACTATTTAAATAGCATAGAGACTTTTTATAATGTGCATCTATGTAATAAAAATTTAAAATTTTTATATTCGATTTAGAATTTTTTTTTTTTCCTTTCCTTTTTTATTACAATTATATAATTTTATAACCAGTCATAATGATCAATCTTAAATGCAGTAAAAGAATTTGAAGATTGGAATTATAAGAGATAAAATTTTCTAGATACTATTTTTATTTTTCTTCATTCAAAAATTTATTTTGAACTGCAATGCATTAAAATATATTGTGCATTTTAATTCTCTAATTATATGTCACTCTTTGCAAGCATTTCTTTCCTTACTAAGTTTTCCGTCGTGTTGTTTTTCTTAGATTGCGGAAGTCTACGTTGAGGATCCGAAGGGAACGAGATTGTTTCAATTTAAAGGAGTCCATCTAGGGAAAGGTAATTAATACTCAGTGTTAGTGCGAATTCAAAACTAAACTTTATAAAAAGTACAATATTTTTAAAGGCTCTTAATCGTACATATGTCCCATTTATTAAATATTTCTTAGTTAACTGTTCATAAATGAAATGCAGAATGCGCTTTCGTATCATCCTCCAGAAGGCTGCTGTGTAAGGAATGTGGTGGTATCTTAATAAGCCAGTAACCGCCACTAAACATTGGTGATCATTTTTGTATAGGGGATATGCTACACAGCTGCAAATCATAAGGTCGTGAGTTCGATACATGGTGGGATTTCAATATCTACATTCGCATGACACCGCAATACAACCAGTCACATTGGTGATCTCGGACAAAGAACAATCACTTCGCTCGCCATAGCGCTTAGCGCTAATGAAACACTCTTTTCGCTCGCCGTAAAAGGTGGCATTATAAACTCGTTCATCTCTCAGAAGACTCACTGGTAGGGGATTATTGTAGTGGTATCTTGATAAGCCAGTAACTGCCACTACACATTTGTGATCACTTTTGTACAGGGAGTATGTTACATGGCTGCAAATAGTGTCGAGAGTTCGGTCCTTGGTGGAATTCAATATCCGCATGAGTGCGACTCCACAATATAACTCGCCACAGGGACGTTGAGATTATAATTCTTCAATTCGCAAACTTCACTGCAGTTTCGGTTTTGAACAATCATAAATTGCTGTTGCCTTCGACTGAATTATTGAACTTCTGAAAACTGATAAGAAGAAATGGATTTAAGGATTAATCATTTCAAATATTTTTTATCGATTCAATTGACTGATTTTGATCAATTCATTCAAAATTAATCTATTCATTCAAAATTAAAATTTTTTGATGATATGAATGATTATCTTAAATATGTCAACACAACTCCAAGAAACGGATGAGAATTTCTCAATTTATTTTTAAAAATTGAAAATTCGCTACCTTTCTTCGAATAAGACCAAGTAATGTACGTCTATTCCGACAAGGATGATTGCGTTGAAAAAAATCCTCCAGCGAGTTCCAAAATGAGTCTAAAATTTCCTGATTAGAGATCCATTGTGTGATAGTATTCAACAAATTAAAAAATAAGAGCATGAGTAGTATATATGAAAACTTTTAAGGAATAATTATCCTTAAAAAATAGTTAAAGAACATATTTAATATTTACTTTTGAAATAAATAGATATCCTAAGATAAATCTATTTTTTGCCTTGATGTAGTAAAAATATAACTAATATTAATCGATTTGAATAGTATTATCAAAACACTTAAATTCCTAAGTATTTTTATTTTCCTCCAACTACTGTATGATTAAAGTAGGGAATGTAAAACTATTATTTTATAACATAATCTCGAGGGAATCTGTAAATATGTACCTATATGAGAGTTGTATGTATGTTGTGACATCATTTCTAAGAGCTAGATCAATAAAACTGTACTCATAGTGTAACAGGCAATCAAATCGTGATTCTTCACTTATAATTCCTAAAATTTTAAAGTTCTAATGTATGCCTTTGTCGCATAGGTATACAACAAATGCAATTTCCACTTGCTGATGAACCCGTTCTTGGAAATTGGAGAATCACTGTATCAAATAAAAATGCAACAGAATCACAAACTTTCGAAGTTAAGGAATACGGTAAGTTTTTTTTAAAATCTACAGTGTGAAAGTTTTTCATGTGTTTTAATGTCAATTACCAATAATTTAACATTTGTTTAAGAAAATGCATATATTTTTTAAACAACTAATAATTATCATTAGGAGATTTATAAATTTAATATAAGAATTACAATCAACCGTTTTGAGAAAAGAATTACCGATTTATTATCACATGAAAATAACAATTATTATTGTGTTACTATATTATTATTTTTAAATGTGATATTTAACAAAATAAACTTTAATAGTTTCTTAGCTACTTATTACTTATAATTAATTCCTTATCTCAAAACTAAATACGTTTATATGGACTTTAATATGAGAGGATTCATTTACACTTTGATTACAAAACCCCTTGACTGCTATTGCATTCAATTACATAAACTATTATCTTCCAACGAATTCTATATATACAGGGAGTTTGTTTTTAAATTAACGGTACTCCGAGACCTCTATAGCTTGAACTATCAGCCGCAAAGTCACCAAATTTTGTGAAGGGACTATTGAAGACATGGGAAATGGACCTTGCGAAAAAAAGAGTTCCAAAAGCTGCCGATAGGGAAAATTGTGGCGCTTTTGATCTAAAATTTAAGTTTAATGCACCATAACATTTTAAAAAGCTACAATAAACAGATGAATGAATAAAAAAGAAGTAATTTTTTTTCAAATTTGCTTTATTCAAAAACATAATAATAAATAACTTCTGTAAATTAATACAAATTACAAGCAAAAAAGAAAAAAATTATATTCTATTCGACTTCCGTTTTATTCTTTGTTCTTTTGCTTTTAATGAGTAGAATAGCTTTTCAGGGGAAGACATCGGTTATTTTCAATATGATCATTTTCTTGGACTAAGCCTTTCATTCTGTTTGCAGTACTTTGTACTATTGTTGAAGCGCTAACATCCAGTTGTCGTGCAACTTCACGTGTGCTGCTATTACCAGCAGTGTTTGTCTCATTTCTTTCAACAATTGCAGTCGCAACAACTGTGATCATATCCTCTGACACCAGCTTCCATCCTTTACCAGACCGAGTTGCGAGAGAACCTGTTTTTCACATTTTTCAATCATTGCTTTCACTCCATTAATTGATGGAGATCCTTTATGTAAATTTTTTTGACTTCTAAATTCGCGAAGAGTGGTCGCTGCATTGGATCGATTAAGATAAAAGAACTTCATAAGTAGTACACGTTGTTCTAAAGTGAGACGCATTTTGCAAATCAATTGACACTTGAAATAATTTTCATAATTTTCATTTTCAAATAATTCCACTGTTTTATAACTCAAAATACTGCCACTAATTACATAATCATGATTTGCATTTTGCAATTTTTCCCGTTTTTATGCAAAATTTTAGCTGTTTTAAAGTGTAAAGAGCCACATTTTCTCCTACTGGAAACTTTAGGAACTGATATTTTTTCGCCGATTCCTTTTTTCCATGTCGTCCATAGTTCCTTAGTAAAATTTGAAGGCTTTGCGGCAAATAGTTTAAGTTATAGAGGTCTTTAAGCACTTTCAGTTTTAAAAAAACACCCTGCATATTCTACATTTTTTTAATATTATTATGCATCTTAAAGTAATTGCTAATTGATTGGTTGAAACTTTTATTTAAAATATACAAACTAAAAACGCTTTAAAATTGTTATTATTTACTATTAATTTTAAAATTCTTCACTATTTTTAAACAATAAAGTGCTATTTTTTATGGAATACATGTAAGTTTTTCTTTAATATAATAATATGATTATAAAATCTTTCATAAATTTTAAGCCTTTGAAACAGCTGTTCTTGTTAATATTAATTATTCGATTTGCATTGCTATTGATTCCCCATATGATAATATATATTCGAAACCGAATTTATCAATTTTATGAATGTTGCGCAGTTATATCCTTCTTCATATTACTGACTTCATTGTATCTTTTGGTAAGGTTTCTAGTGAAAGTTGAATAAATGAAATAAGTAATTAAAATGTTTTGGGTGTTGCCAAAAATTTAATAATTGATAATAATAATAATAATAATTAGAATTTTAATTTTTAAACTTGATTACTAACATCTGGCTGTGACTGAATATGGATGGATTTCCTTAGATAACCTTCTTTCGATGCATGTACTTGATTTCTTAGATCCTACTAAACACAAGTAATAAATATTAACACGTTGACTGCCAATATGAGATAATTCGTAGATTGCATTCTTTTCGTGTATCAAACCATCTATGTCATTAGATGACACCTTCTCTACTACAGTTAAAAGATAACAAAGAAGTGGTCATCTAATGAGATAGAGGGTCCTGATATGAGACGTGGGTAGTGGCAGTGAACGTGTTGAATGTATGGTAATACATTATTCTATTCTTCTTTTCTACTATTCCTATTTTCTACTTTTCTTCCATTCTACTATTTCTTTTCTTTTTCAGTGCTTCCAAAATATGATGTCACTATTAAATTCCCACCTTTTGTGCTTGCAAATGCAGAGAAGTTCGATGTGGAGATTTGCGCTAAGTAAGGCTATTTCTTTGATATTTTTTATTTTTGTGTAATCATTATGCATGAAAAATTTAAATTTTTCGCTTAGATTTCGCATTGAATTTTACGAAAGCAAAGGTGTTCTATTTTTTTTTATCTGTAATTATATTCAGAATTAATTATTATGTGTTAAACCATTTATATAAACTTACGACAGAGTTTGTTTTAACATTAATCAAAAATAGCGTGGGTTTCGTTTAATTATTTACAAACAAATTTCTGTTGAAGTCCAAATATATATAATAACATCTATTTAAACTTGGTATAACAAATGTTCCATTTTTTATAACAAAATTAAAATTAAATGCGTGATTACTTGTATGCAACAATTAATTTGAGAATGCTTCAAGAAATTATTTTTGCATTATTATTATGCATGCCCTTTAATAAGCAATTCAATTTGTATTGAAGGTAAATAACATATTTAGGTAAGTAAAATAAATAATATATTTTATTTTATGATAAAAACGGATTGATAGTTAATTAACACCTTCCCTGCCCCTACCCACACCTGATATTAGGACCATCTATCTCATGAGATGACCCCTTCTTTGCTGTATTTTAACTGAGGTAGAGAGGGTGTCATCTAATAACAGAGATGGTTCTGTCCTAGAAAAGAGCGCAATTGACGAGTTTTTTTGTAGTCGGCAGTCAAAGTGTTAAGGAAGATAGATCTTGAACTATAAAATGCCGTTCAACTTATCCTATGTATCCTAGAAAAGAAAAGATAATATGGGGCTACAATTAATCAGACAGCACTTGATGCTTAGAGGAAATATTTCATAATTATTTTAAATTTAAAAGTGAGCACTTTTCTTTGTTGATTTTAGAATTCCTATTCGAATTCCAAAGACCGAAATTTTTATTACGAGTATTGCTGAATGTCAGAAAAATAGTTCAACATTAATATACTTTCTAAATAGCACAATGTTTTAGCATGTTTATGATAAATTATTTAAATAGTATTGTGAGCGTTTAATTTCCACTTAAGAAGACTAGACAGCTACCTTGGTCCGCTAAAATGGGGGAGAGGGTTTGAACACTGCTTGAAAAAAAATATATTCAAGTTAGTTGCCAAATAAATTAAATAGTAAAAAATTCTTTATTCATCACATGACAATTAGGTAATATGAAAGTTTTTTCAAGTATTATATGCTAGATTCCAGTCTACTTTACCAGATAAATTTAAATTTTGTAGCATTAATAAATGACGAACTATTGCTTAGGTATAACTTTGTAGGAAAAATTAATGTCGCGTAGTCAAGAGTTATAATAAAATTACATAATTACAGAAAATAATATAACAAAAATTAATAACAGAAAACAACACATTAAATAATAATTGAATTGAAAATCAGCAATTTTAGAGCTTAAGATAATTTTTACGATATTTATTATGTGTGTATGTAACATTTAGGAAAATTTTATAACTATGGTTTTCCTTATCTTGAGAGTTCTCTTGTTATTTTTATTCTAATTGTACTTTATTAAACAGCTTCGATTATTTTGTGATAAATATTCATGAGGTTAAAGGAATTGAATTTCTAATTTCTAATGAACAATTAATTTATTAATTACAATATTAAATATAATTATTGCAATTAACATTAGAATCATTCGCGAATTTAACAACTGTCAAATTCATATCTATAGCTTTTAAATTAATGGCGCTTTTTTATACCTGTTGAATTAGAATTCTTTAAAAATATATTTATAAATTAGATTTCTCTTATTCTGTGACATAACTTGTTCCTAATATCAAGAGAGGAAAAAAACTATATTCCTCCGTCTTCATCGGGATTCAAGTCACGTAGCTGTAGTAGAAGGAAAGTATTTAGAAAGGGAATTACTGCAAATAAATTTGTTTCGAGATGGATCTCGTGTGTCGCCCAGAGCAATATACGTTAATTAAGTAGATAAAGAGTAGAACTGGAAAAGTCAGTAAGCAAAATATACCCCTGTCTGACAAGTATTCTTGAGCATTTTATCAAGGGCATTCACAGGTAACAGGGGGATTGACCGGATTTGGTACATTTGTTCGTTCTTTATATTGGACTAGGGAATTCATTGAAATGTCTTTTTCTTATATAATAGCTTTTATTTCTTTCCAAATGAATTCTTCAATTCAAATCGCAGCTGCTGACAGTGATGCTGTAAATAATATTCTGCAACAAAAAGCATCATTATTGTTTAAACATATATATTTTGATAAAGCATAAAACATTATATTTATTTACATAGCAAAAAATAAATAAATAAAACCAAATTCGAAGTGATTATCTGAGACTATGCAAAATATATTGAAATAAATATTTGAAAATTGTATTACTTAGAAAGTGCTAAATCCATATTAAATTATTGTATATCCAGACAGCGTTTAAACAAGCGCAAAATGATTGATGAAATATTTATACCATCATGATATATTTTTGTTACTAATGGCATTTTATTTGTTCATATATTTATTATATTTTCTTTTAATATAATTTATTTTAGTTTCTTTCATAAAATTTTTACTACCATTCAGTCTCAAAGTATTTTTATAAACTAAAATTTTATCCAGTAATAAAAATTTTCTATCGCCATTAAAATTATATATTTCGCTGAATCTTCAGAAAATAAATGAATCGAAAAGTTGAGTTTTATTAGATATCTTTCGGCTAATTATTGTTACAGCATATGAGCTAACTATAGCGAAACAGAAGCATTTCATCTATTAAATATTAAGATTGCTTTTATGTAATATTCACGATGGAAATTTTTATAGTTTATTTTTAATATAAAAACAACAACATTAACAGATTGATAATTTTTCTAGAACTTTATCTTAAAATTTAAGATTTCTTGACTCTCTTAGGATTTCTGAATTAATTTCTCTACGTTACTAAGCCTTATATATGTTTTCTATGATAAATATAATGCTTTTGAGATTAATAATAGGTGCACGATCGTAAATTGAGAACTTTATTAATAGCAATTATTAAAATATTTAAATAAATATATTTAAGAAAATTTGGAATTATTTCTTTGAATATATGATACCAATGTATTTTATTTAAAGACTTTCCAAACCTCATTATGACATTCTATTAAAGTAATAAAATATATGTAATTTTATTAATATATGCTACGATCTTTATGAAAGAGTTATTTATTATGTAAAGACCATCAAAAAACCAAATTAAAATAATATCTTTTTTCGAGTCAGATACACGTATGGCAAACCAGTAAAAGGCATCTTAAATTTGAATACATCCCTTGAAAGATATTCTTATTCACGGGACAAAACGCCAGTTTTGCAAGAATCAATTAAGGTAAGTTTTATTATAGCAAAAATGTGATTATGATATCTTAGAAAAATATATATGATATATATATATATCATATATATATATATATGTGTGTGTGTCTTAAAAAGATTTAGAAAAAAATATCATATATATATATTATACCGGGTGGCCAGAAATAAAACACCCCTACTCTGACCTCCCTGGATATCGAACTACTCAGTGTAAAGGCTTGAAAATTTGTGGACATACTATTCAAAAAATGGGGAAACGGATTTCACGAAAAAAAATTTAGTTCCAGAAATCACCGATAGGTGGCGCTGTACCACTGGACGTATGCTGAAAAGACACAAAAACACGTTTTAAACACATTTTATTTGAAAGTACCAAGCATACATGAAACAAGGACGTTATCGATGCAGGGAATGCTGCTCAATATGGTTCCCTTCCTGAAGATGTAAAATGTGAAGTCTGTGGACAGCTTGTTCAACTGCGGATCGTAACTGGTCATCTGAGATGCTTCTCACATGCAGACTGATACTCTCTTTCAAATCTGCCAAGGTTATCAGACGTTCTCGATAAACAAGGTTTTTTAAGTGTCCCCAAAGCCAAAAATCACACGGATTAAGATCCGGTGAACGAGATGGCCAAGTTGTCGGAAACGCGCGACTGATTATTCTGTCAGTGGTGAAATGTTGGCGAAGAAACTGTTGCACAGGGAGTCCAATGTGTGGAGGTGCTCCATCTTGCATAAAAGTAATGGTGTCAAGGCATTGGCGCTGCTGCAAATGGGGTACAACAAATGTTTCGAGCATCCTTTTGTACCTGTTGGCCGTCAAGGTACATGTCTCAAGGCCATTGGAAGTAACCTCTTCGAAAAAGAACGGTCCAAGGATGAATGTGGCTGTGAATCCACACCAGACTGTAACTTTCGGTGAGTGGAGTGGAATCTCTTGGAAGGTACGGGGGGTTGTCGTGTCCCATATGCGACAGTTATGGGTGTTCACTGTTCCACTGAGGTGGAAATGGGCCTCATCGCTCCACAGAATCTGCCACGGCCACGATGCATCCACTTCAACTCTAGCAAGAAATGTCAATGCAAAGGTCAGTCGCATCTCCCTGTCTGTGGCCAGCAATTGTTGATTAGGGCGGATTTTGTACGGGAAACAATGCACCATTTTTCTGAGTACGTTCCACACTGTGCTATAGGGAACACCCAAGTGTCGTGACACTGCACGTGCACTACTGCAGCCTAAAACATTATCCATTGACTGTTCAACAATACCGGTGGCAACATCTTCAACGACATCTGAACGAACCGGTTTGCGTCCTCGACCAGGCTGAACTCCAAGATGTCCAGTTTCCTCGAATCGAGCGATCATTCTCCTGAGAGCTTGTGGAAGCAATGGTCCCTTACGCAAATCCTTAAGTCGGCGAAACTCTCGAAGTGCTGCTGGAGCATTTCCTTTATTCTCGTAAAACAACTTCACAAGCAAAGCGCGTTCTGGCAGCGTGACAGCCATCACTAATAAGAATGACATTCCCCACCTTTTAACTTCTTTTATACCCAGAACATGGCTTCTAACCATGCTTTATGCAAATTTTTCTGGTTACAGTATGAAATTGCAGTTACAACGGGAGTTCTAGCTTCTTTACTATTTTTATTTTCCATAAGGGGCAGAAAAATTAAAAAGGAAGCATGGAAGCATTCCATTCCGCATAAACATTTTAATTTTTATTATTATTTGTGTCTTTTGATCATAGTTCCAGTTGTGCAGCGCCACCTATCGGTGATTTCAGGAACTAATTTTTTTTTCGTGAAATCCGTTTCCCCATATTTTGAATAGTATGTGTACAAAATTTTGAGCCTTTACACTGAGTAGTTCGATATCCATGGAGGTCAGAGTAGGGGTGTTTTATTTCTGGCCACCTTGTACATATATGATATCTTAGATTACAAATGGAAGGTGTATTTTTCACTTATACTTGAAGATTGAAGTGGACATTTTAATTTTAATCTTTTTTTTTACAGCTTGATGGTTGTTACAATTATACTGTAAATATCTCTCTGATCGAACCTGATAACGTATACAGATATCGACGAGTCATGGTAGTGGCTAATGTTGTTGAAGATGGAACAGGTAAATATTAAATTTCCTGCTAAAAGAAAAAAAGAATATTAACATCTTTTATTTTAGATCTACCACTAGGCGTTAATATTTGTACTGATGTTAAAATATTTACATATTCATTGGCTGATTTAATGTCATGCATTCTTATACATCCAATATATTAATATACATTTATTATTATTTATTTTATTATATATTTTATGTATACATTTATACATTTGTATTATTCATTTTAATTTACATTTTGTGTATATATTTATACATTTTAATATTATTTATTTTAATTTACATTTTATGTATACATTTATACATTTTATTATTATACATTTATTATTATTTATTTTTACATCTCATGATTTTTTTGAAAGCATAAATGAATCTATTGTTATCTGTACAAAACACACACACATTAAGTAAATGGTTCTCAATATACACAATCAGGCATTAAGTAATCCGCAAGTAAATAATCCTGACATCTCTTTCTCAGATGAGCTATACGAGATATATAAGTTTCACACTTATTTTAAATTGTGAATTCAATAGCAGAAGTGGAAACTCTTTTAGATGGAGAGCCTTCTGACTGCTTATACTCAGACATTCTGTCAGTAATAAAATTACACTGATTTATTTCATATTTCGAATTAACAATGTTCTTTTACGTTCAAATATTTTAATCCAGAAATCCTTCGAAAATGAGACATAAAAAAAATTAGCTGAATAAAATTATGCATTCATGTATTTATGCATGTATATAAAAAATAAAAAATGAAATTTCAACATTATTTCATAATAGTTTCTTTATTAAATTTTTCTTACTCAGTAATGGAAATATTTATTTTTTAGGAGTTCAAAAGAATGCAACAGAGTATCTTCAACGGCAATACTTGCCCTTAAATTTGAATTTCAATACCGAGCAAAATTACAGACAATACTATAAGCCAGGCTTGCCTTATAATGGAAAAGTAGGTTTTTGTGCATTTTTTTATAACTTTTAAACCTGTAGATAAATATTTATGCTAGTTTAAGTAGTAATATTATCACTGTAATTTTTATTGTAGCTTAAGGTGACCAATCCAGATGACAGTCCGGCAGCAGGAGAGCCAGTCGAAATCTGCGCCACTATCTCTAGAAAAAGAATCATTTTAGGTTGGTTGGCGAACAAGAAAGTAAAATACTGCAGCAATTACACATCGGACGATAATGGCTACATTAAGTACACTCTGGCTCCCCAGAGTACGGATGCTGAATCTGTCCAGTTAGAGGTACAATGATTCAAATTTCGTATTCATAAAATAGTGTTATTTACACATTTGAACGAAAAGCGATGGGCTTCAGTATATTTATCTTGTGCCCAGTCACCATATGGTAAATTAATTCTCCCGGGGCTGCAGATAAATGTCGAATTTAATCCCTTCTAGCACTAACCAGACTTGTTGGAGCGAGATGTGCATTTCTTCAATGACGTTTGCATCGCGAGAGCACCGGCATGTAGAAATGCCACAGTTGGTTGATCATGGCACTACTGACCTATTCGAGGATATGAGATGCGGTGATAAACTATTTTTCAAATGCTATCACACTTTCATCAGAAAAAAAAGAAATATATAAATCTCATTCTATAGTGAAGTAAGAAGGTTTTTAAAAAATTTCCAATTTAAATTATTTGCAGCAAATTCTCTCTATAATTCTTAACACATTCGCTGCCACTGGCGTGCAGGTGCGTTACAAATAATATGTAATCATACCAAACCATCTATGTTACTAGATGACACCTTCTCTACAGCAGTTAAAAGATAGCAAAGAAGGGGGCATCTCATTAGATAGATGATCCTGATATCAGGCGAGGGTAGTGGCAGCGAACGTGTTAAGAATGTGAATCATGGGATTGAATTAAAGGAATTGATTTATAGAATCGTTAAGGACGCTTCAGAAAAAACATTACCCACATTTGAAAAATAACTCTCATCAATAAAATTTGTTAACG
>JAPMOQ010006092.1:0-14402 GCA_026543055.1 Argiope trifasciata
CGAGCAAGATTTTATTTTTGAAATTATTTTAAACAAATTGTTAAATCCATGCGTTAAGTATCTTTTTAATTAAATAATTGTTGGTTTGATACCTAAAATTATTTTAAGATTTAATTTGTTATCAACTAATTTCATTATTTTTGAATGATCCCTAAAGATTATTTAAAAATAAGTGTAAGTGAAATCGATTGCACACAATATCACTATAGAAAGTATATAGTTCAATAAATTCAACTCTGCGCCTGATTCTTGAAGGCAGTCAAAATTCTAGCATTTATAGCATAGTTAATTCTGAGAGTTCAGCTACAGAATTGTATTCAAACATTTTATGTGTAAGCATGTGCATGCACATTACATTAGGAATTGCATTATTATAGAAATGTTTAACTGATTGTTTTAATAATTTCAAATATTTGAATAGCTGGTATTTGAGTTCAAAATCAAATCAATCACACATAAAAAAATGAAGTGGAATTTTGCTATTGGAAAATGATTGACTATGCATATATACAAATAAGTCTTCATGATATGAAACAATGATAGTATTTTAAAAGGCATCAAATATGGAGTTTAAAGTTGAGATATAGTTATTTCCCCATTTTGGAGCACTTACAGATATGAGAGATCATGCTCCCTTGACATGAAATATCTTCTGTCAGATCCCAAATTATTGATATTCATCTTGAAATTAATCAGTACTGATAACTTATTACCGTAAATAGGAATGAAGGTAGTTGAAGATGCCCCAAGCAAGGAAGGAAACATTGATACCAGTATGTTTTGGTTCTTTTTTAATTTGCATTTTTAAAATAGACCAACATTTAAAAAAAGAATCATTCCCATATAAACCTCCCTCTCCAACCTTTTTTTCTCCCATATAAACCTTATTAATTTTTTCATATAACATCTTTGCTATAAAGAATAGGAATTTGTGAAAAAGTTAAGCACTTTAAAATTTAATTGGAACACGATTTTGTGTAAATATTTAAAACAAATGATTGAATCTATGAGTTGAGAATCTTTTTAATTAAATAAATGTTGATTTGCTGATATCTGTAATTTGATGTCAGCTAATTATGTGTTTCATTATTTATTTATTATGAGCAAGTTAAACTTTTTGATTCCAAAGATATTTAAAACAGATTATAAATGAAGCTGATAATATAAAATATCAAATACATATGTATATATATAGTACAAAATGAAGTCTCCTGAAAATGTCTGTTTATTTGAACCTCAAAAACTCGAGAAATAACGAATACTGAAGATATTTATACCATTTTATAGACCATTTATTGGGTAAGGTGTAGAAGGTATTTATTGGGTACATTAAAGTCATGTCAACATAATAAAGGGAGTTTTATATTTAAGATTTTAATTGTTCTGTGCATGCGCAAACAGTAAGAGCTGTGGTATACATATGTGATACTTTTCTTTGTTTACATCTGATTTTAAAAAGTGATTCAAATCTCGTTATGCCAAAAAGAAGGAAATCTAACCTTGGTCAGAACACATGAAATATCAAAAAGTTTTGTTCTATAAAAATTTGTTTTGTAGCTATTTTTGATAATTTCTAAGTATTTTCTGTTTATTTGATGTTGTCAAACATGCCCATGCTATATCAGGTAGAGGTTAGACAAGTTTAAAACTAATTTTTCTTCTTGGATGCTATATAATGGGCAGTGCCATGCAGTTACTGCTATTATAGATATATATATTAAAAGTAAAATATAAGCATGTAATTTAACCACAGCAAATATTTAAATAAATCCAACACTGAAGTTATTTATGACTAGAATAGTATAAAAGGATTAAGCTACAGAATTCTGTTAAAATGCCTTTTTTATGCACAGTAAATTTTCCTATGTATAAAATCTACAATAAATAAAAAATTTCAAAAAGAAAAAAAATTATTTAAGATTTTTAAAGTGAGGATAAGCAATGTAAACATAAATTACATTGATGTATAAAAATAATTATGACTAAGCATGTCATATATTACTATAACTTATACTTTGTAAATTCATATATAAAAAAATTTATTCAGTAGATAAGATTACAACAATAGGTTACAGAAATTCTTTTTCTAAATACTAAAATTAAGTCACTGTAAAGATCTAAAATAATTTAGAAAATTTATGTGATATAAAATGCTTATTTTAAAGAATTACAGCATTTTTCACTAATTTACTCATACCAGAAGTTTGATTACTTGATTAAAAGTGATACTATATAATAGTTTCACATTTTTCCATTATATTACTCATATAAATTTCTCAAATAAAATAAAGAACCTCCGAAATTTTTTTGAATTGAGCTGGTGTATATATATAATAGTCAGTGTAATACTATAATAAAAAGAATTGAAAATCAGAAGAATTTGTCAATATTCATTTCACCTAGAATCTATATTAGGGATATTTAACTGACCTTTTTTTTTATACATAATTTCATTACAAAAAAGTTGCTGGTTTTTGAATTAAATCGATCACACACAAAAATATATGAAATCAAATTTTAATAGTAGAACATGATTTATTACACACAAAAATTTTTCATTGCACAATATGATGAAAATCTTAAACAATCCTTAAATATAATGCTTTCAAAAATGAAGTAAGATTTATCTCAAAAATATTCAGATATAATGAAATATACAAAGTGTAATATAAATATTTTCTTTCAGAATACATAAAAATATTGGCAGAGCTCTTCTGTTCAGCATATTATGAAGTCATAGCCATTACAGAATAAAAAGATCCATAATTTTAAATATACATTCCCATTGAATACAAAGCATTTATTTTTTAAAAAATTTTACAGGGGAAAAATCCTGTAATAAAAAGCCTTTTTATTGGGCTTCAGAAAAATTAAAACCTGGAATAACTTTTATAATATTTTATAATTATAAATTTTAAAATCTTAAGAAATCAAATTCAAGATTTTTACAATAGGTTACAGAAATTCTTTTTCTAAATACTAAAATTAAGTCACTGTAAAGATCTAAAATAATTTAGAAGCTTTATATGATATAAAGATGCTTATTTTAAAGAATTACGGCATTTTTGACTAATTTACTCAAATCAGAAGTTTGATTATTTGATTGAAAGTGATACTATATAATAGCTTTACATTTTTTTATTACCATACTTGTATATATATATATATATATATATATATATATATATATATATATATATTTCTAAAATAAAATAGTGAACCCCCGAAAAAGTTTTGAATTGAGATGGTATATAACACAGCCAGTTTAATATAATAATAAAAAAAATTGGAAAACAGAAGAATTTGCAATATTTATTTCACCTAGATTAGAGATATTCAACTGCTTTAATTCAACTTTTTCACATTTTCAACTTTTTCACATTCAACTTTTATACATAATTTCATTGCAAAAGAGTTTCTTGTTTTTGAATTAAATCGATCACACAAAAATAAATGATATCAAATTTTAATAGTAAAACATGATTCATTACACAGAAAAATAAGTTTTTATTGCACGAAATGATGAAAATCTTTTAACAATCATTAAATATAATGCGTTAAAAAATAATTTATCTCAAAAATTTTCAGATATAATGAAATATACAAGGTGTAATATAAGTATTTTCTTTCAGAATACCTAAAAATATTGGCAGAGCTCTTCTTTTTAGCATATTATGAAGTCATAGCCATTATAGAATAAAAAGATCCTTAATTTTAAACATACAAAGCCACTGAATATAAAGCATTCATTTTCTTTAAAAAAATTTACATGGAAAAATCCTGTATTAAAGCCTTTGTATTAGGCTTCAGCAAAAATAAAAATCTGGAATAACTTTCATAATATTTTATAAGTAAATATAAATTTTAAATTCTTAAGAAATTAAATACTAGATTATTATCTAGCTAAATACAAGACATTCATTTAATCCCCAGTTTGATGTGCAATTTATTTACACAATTGAGGATAATCTTTTGTGCATCTTTACATCAATTGCAAATGAAATGCTTTTTTTAAAAATATATAAAAAATAGTTGTGTATTAGATTTTATTACCAACATGTGTAAACTTTATAAAAACATATAGGCAAAATATTTCAGGTAAAGTAAGACTTCCTAAATGTAACTTATGTACTTGATAATCCGAAAAAAATAAAAAGACATGGAGGATAAAATGTTATTTTCTTAATAAAAATAAATATCTAGAACTAACATCTATCCTATAATCTCTTAAAAGACATAAACAGAAAAGCATGATAAGCGGTACAGGATTCGAATTATTTGTATCCTGTACAGCTTGCAATTCTTACAACTATATTCAACATTATTTCATAAAATAATTACATTCGTAAATGATTGAAAGATATATTTTATAGGCACGATATACAGGGTGTCTATAAAAGAACTCCGGGGTTTTAAAAATTCATATCTCACTAACTATAAAAGATAGCAAAATTTTGTCGATTTCTCTGAAAAGAGTAGCTCAAAAAGTTTTAGTCATACGAATTGGGAATGTTTGCATCAACTGTTGGCGGCGCTGCAGGGTGTTGACCTTGAAATGATGGTGACTCCGCAACAAAAGGCTCAATGTGTTATTTGGCTCATAGAAACGAAGTCTGTAGTTACCGTACAAAGAAACTTTCGACGTAACTATGGTGTTAACCCGCCTTCTGACAAAACCATTCATCAATGGTTCAGTGCATTTAAGGAAACAGGAAGTGTTTTGAAGCAAAAGTCGCCGGGTAGGCCGAGTGTGTCTCAAGAGAAAGTGGACAGCCTTCGAAGCCCTAAGAAATCGTTGACAAGACGCAGCCTGGAGTTGGGGTTACCAAGATCAACTGTCGGTAAGGTACTTCATAATAGACTACGTTTAACTGCTTACAAGATTCAACTTGTACGCCACATCAAACCAGCAGACAAGGTTAAGAGATACGACTTTGCTGTTTCAATGCTAGATAAAATTCATCTTGTGTATGCAGAGAAAATTCGTGATGTTCAACATCTCAGGGAACGAATAGTCAATTGTGTGGCAACCGTCCCCCCAGACATGCTCGCCAGGACATGGGAAGAGGTAGAATACCGTTTAGACGTCTGCCGTGCCACTAACGGGGCTCATATAGAACTTTACTAAGTGTTAAAAAAAACTTGAAAATGTAAGCTTTTCAGTCATGTATAAAACATGTATGTATGTTTTTTATTTCATTAAAATATTTTGCCTCAAAACCCCGGAGTTCTTTTATAGACACCCTGTATTTTAGATGCTTTTTTATATATAATTGCATTTATTAAACAATGAAAACAATCATGCAACTCTCAAAAAACGGACACAACCTTTTCGACCTTTGAGGGTAAGATGATCTTCGGATGATTTTCCCCGTACAAAATTTCCCCTCGGAGCAGAATTTTTTTCCAGTCTCTAGACGCTTTTTAAAAGATCTTACCTCCTTCCAATATAGCTTTTTTTTCAAAAAGCTTTCTTGATATATTGACCTATGATGAAAGAAGACCAAACGACAACACAGTAGTGGTAAATTTATTTATAATGTTTTGTTATTTAAGAAAAGTGGTAAGTGAGGAAGAAGAGAAATGTTTTCGATTACTGCTTAAGTATCTGAAACATTTCGTTTGATCTCATACAAAGGAGATCTTAACATATGAGATTACACCTCATTACATTTATAACAGGTTTATTAAATGAAATATGAGCTAAATGAAAAAAAAAAGCATCTGATCGGTTATGAGAAAAACAGGCAGTATAAAGCACTTTAAATTTAGAGGGCATAGGTTTTATTGTTATTTCGGGGGAAGGGTATGACGATTTGCTATATTTTTGCACAAATATTTATTACTAAAGTGTAGCTTTTGAAATGCAATAAAATATTACAAAAGAAGAGTTTAAAAATTTTTAAACATCATCACATCTCAGTTTTTGCATGAATCACAAGCAATTCCAAGTTCACCATACAAAATTTAGGCTTCTTATAATAATTTTTTTTTCTATTGTTACATTGCTTCTAATATTATGCATTTAAGGTCATTCACAAATTAAAAATTTTTTAATTGGCATTCATAAAATTCATGGCTACTGACCATGAATTTCTTCACTTGAATACTATTTGGATCTTTGTTGTGATGTGAAAAGGTGTAAAGAATTGTGCTATTTTGAAATTCGCCGAATAGTGTCTGACTTTGTGGTAAACAAATTTTTTTTACTTTCAGGCACATAATTAGTCACTTACAAGATAAAAGAAATATAAAATGGGACTTCCTTCTGGCTTTCTTAATAATTGCTTTTTAGAGCTGCAACCATCTATTTTCTAAACTTTCTGATTGAAATTGTTTCTATTTATAATTGATGTATAACAAAAGTCCTATTTTTTTTGGAAAGACATGGGCCATTTTTAAATTTAGTATTCATTATTCTTAGCTTTCTGTATTTCCAAAATTTCCAGTCCTATTTCAATTTCATAAAATTAATCTGTTGTAATTGCAACAGATTCATAAATGGAATGAATTTGAGGCACCGAAATATTACTATGTATCACGTTTGTATAATTTTTATCGATCGAAAAAATATTTTGTAATTATTTCATATCCTTATGAAACGAACAATTTCAAAGAACTCGTTTCTTTTTTTTTCTAGATGGCGCTGTTGAGCATCCTTTTATATCTTAAGGTCTTATTCGTGTGGCACAATCTCGCAGGTATTCTCCTGCTAGCCACCGTCATGAACGGTGGGGATTCGGAGGAAGATGGAGCTAAGCGCATTTCCTCTCATGCAAATGCAATGGACGAGGACAATAGCGTCCAATACCACTGCAACCTAAAGCTAATTATTGAGCAGCAAATCGAGTTCTATTCTAAACAAGCCGAAGGACTTGAAGACGCATTATGATACTTCAACAAGATGGGTTTTGATACAAACTTCCCTGACTACACTGCAACAATGTTGAACCATGAGAGCCTTCAGCTAAAGATTGGAGCACTCAATGGTGAGGTTCTAAATATCCCTGGTTATAGTGACTGTAAGACAAAAAGCAACCCAATAAATGACTCCCAATTTACTCTCTCCCCTAAAAGTAAATCAGCAAGACACCCCAAAATTACAACAGCTAAAAACCAATTGCCGGAAACCTCTAATAAATTTACCCCCTTAGAAAACTTATACACCGAAAAACAAGAAACCGCGCTACCACCTAGGAGACAACCCCCAATAATGCATAGGTACTCACCCGACTATCTTGAAAATTCTTTCCCAAATCCGTAGAGTCTGTGGACCAACGGAAAACAAATTGGCTAATGGGTATATTAAAATCTTCAAAATGCAGAACACCATAGAAAAATCACTACTACAAAACGCAAGGGTATGATTTTTTCATCATTAAGCCACGTGACGAGAGACCACTTAAAGTAGTCATTAAAAGACTACCTCATGAGCACGGCACAGATCAATTAAAAATCGCACTAATTGATGACTACTCACTACCAGTTATCAAAATAACTCAACTAACGCAATTGAGAACAAAAAGGCCTTTACCCTTCTTCTTAATTGAGCTTAAGAAAAATAGCTAATCTGAAAATATATATAATATTGATCATATAAGTTACCTGAAGGTAACAGTAGAACCCTTCCGCCGCAGGAAAACAATTCATCAATGTTTTAAATGCAACCTATTCTATCACACTGCTGAATGCGGCGAAATGAAGCCTAAGTGCTTAAAATGTAGTCAGGAGCACCTAACAAATCAATGCACCATCAAGGAAAAAATTCCTTTACTCGTATGCATTAATTGCAAAAAAGTAGGCATGTAGCTTCAACCAGAGGATGCAAAGCATTCCCTAAAATGCAATTAAAGATAAATATTGCAATGCTAACAGAAATAGTTTCCATACTGAGCAGGCAAAAATAAATAAAAATAAAACTTTCGGTGAACTTTTTGATGGCAACTCGCCCCAACAGATGGAGGCACAATTCAATCCCAATCAAAATATAAACAAAGGCATGTCTTTAAGCCAAGAAGAAATAATGGACTGTAACTTACTAAACGACATAGCAGATGCTACCCGTGAATTTAAGAAGCTTACTCAACAATATCCAAACCTATTTAAAGCACTTAAAAATGCCAAAACCCTAGGAGATAAAATGCAACTAATTATCATGGCGTTTGAAAGTACTGACAATAACATAATCGGCTAATTCACTCTTAATAGCCTCAGTATTGTATACTGAAACGCAAATGGAATCAAGAATAAAATTAATGAATTCTGACTGTTCGAAAATAAGAACAATCTCGATGTAATTTTTTTGCAAGAAACGCATCTGAGACTGCAAAAGAAAATGTTCCTGGCAAATTACACTTCTTATTATACTTTAGAGAAATTACTAATCTTAATCAAAATGCTGCAGGCGGCAAAGCTAATCTAATTAAAAAATACCCCCCCCATTACAAATTGATATCTCCCACTCTCAAGCATGTTAAAGCGAATATAATTGTTATAAATTTAAAAAAAAAGACCCAATCACTTTAACTTCCATCTATATTCCACACAGTTCTAACTCTTCCCTATTCACATTCGACGTACAAAACATCATTCAAATTAGCCCAAATCAGATTATTGCTGGAGATTATAATGCCCATCATACTAGCTGGGGCTGTCAATATAACTCCACCAGAGGAAACTCTGTTTATCACTTTTGCAATAGAGCTGGTATCGACATCCTGGCACCTAATTCCCCCACCAGATTTGGTCATAATTTTGCAAGTATTATAGATCTTACCTTAGTTAAAGATTTTACGTATATCTACGAAATTCATTCTATCCCTGAACTCAGCTCAGACCATAACCCTGTAATGATTAACTTTTTCATCAAATACACTCTACCTGATATTAAAACTAAAGTAAAAAGCAATTGGAATTTATTTAAAAGTAACTTAGCCAAATATGACAACCTAAACTTTATTAGTATTGACTCTGAAAAGCACATTGAAGAAGCAGTAACTGAACTCTAAAACTTAATCACCCAAAATAAGATCACCGCCTCTAACCCCATTCCTTCTAATAAACCTTCAATCAAGAAATTTTAACCAATGTTATAGCATTTATTAAAGAGCAATCTGCCGTGCTTATTCAAAATGAAAATAGTAAAAGGTACTCTAGTGAAATGATAATATTCTGCTCATTATTTTATTCAATGGCACTTCATGCATATAAATTTGTCAGAAAGTCTGGCTATATTATGTGACCTCATCCTGTGACTTACGGCCTTATCACACGGTGAAATTTCGCCAGCACTTTTCCGTTTCTACCCTCAAAAACCGGTCGAGCAAGTTTCATAATCGACAACTTTATCGAACAAGTTCGAAAATGTTATCGGAAATATTGTTCGCAAACGAAATTCAACCAATCACGTGAAACTTTGAAATGACGTCACTTTCCTTGTCGTTTTCTGACGGAAAGTGCCGTAGATATCTTGCCGTGTGATAAGGCCTTTAGAGAAATATATGCATACCTTTCAGCACTTGCCCCCAGTCAGAGTAGAACGAATGGCCATTTCTTAAGGTACATAAAGCAGATAGTTGATATTTTTTGAAGCGTCAATAGAATAGAATAATTTTTCATAAAATATTGCTTTTATTAACTTCTAAGAGTTGACACATAACAAATAATCATAAATCACATAATCGTTGTCTTGAAATTAATCAACAAAAACATTGCCCTCTCTAAAGACCCTCTTCTGAGGGTCTTTACCCTCAGAAGCTACTGCACCCCCTTTCCGTGGAAACACGGACACGACATCATCAAAGAAGTAATGGTAAAATATATCATTAAATAAGAAAGTTCTTCTAATGTTCAAAGATTTATTTGATTTTTTTTGAAGTGTCGATAGAATATAATATTGTTTCGTGAAATATTTATTTCTAAAAGTTGACGCACAGCAAATAATCATAAAATCATTTTTATATGGAGTTGTATTGAATTTCATCAACAATTTTTTGTTCACTTATTTTTTTGCAAAATAATTAGTTTTAAATCTAGGGTAGATACATCTACTGGGAAACCTGCCCTGCACATAATGCAAGAAATGTAATGCGTGCCAAGCGCCGTACCTCAATGTTGATGTGGAAAGAAACTGCATTTTAATTATTAATGGATTCTACAATATATGTGTATGAAATTGCACTATATGGATGTATATGAAACGATATTAACAAGTGAAAGCAAATTCACCTGACTCTCTAGCTTGCAGAGATTATATAACGTAGAGGGAATGAAGTGTCACCGCTCGTTGTGACGTCACGGAACATCGCAGAGGCCTTGTTATCGGGGTCGTGCCATTGCTCTCCATTATGTCGCCTGCCACACAAGTAAGACCTTAAGATATGAAAGCATGCTCAACAACGCCATCTCGATAAAAGAAAGATGTTCTTTGAAATTGTTCGTTTCATAAGGATAGGAAATAGCCGCCAAATATTTTTTCGATCGAAAAAAATTATACAAACATGACATATAGTACTATTTTGATGCCTCAAATTCATTCCCTTTATGAATCTGCTGCAATAACAACAGATTAATTTTATGAAGTTTAAATAGGACTAGAAATACTGGAAGTACAAAAAACCTAAGAATAATGAATATTAAATTTTAAAATGGCCTTGTCTTTCCAAATAAATAGGACTGGTACGATCGTAGTTGGACACCCTGCTTGGCGCACTTTTCGAGAATCGCCAACTCACCAACCACGAGCCTGCGCCGTGTTTCTTGAAGGAGAAAGGAGTTCTCCGTCCAAAAAACACAGCGTAGGCTCGCGGTGAATCCAAGATGGTGACCAAAACAACAAAAAATGAGACAATACCGGGGGATTATAGCCTTTGTCGCTCCATGTCCCATAATATTTACATTCAAGATTCAAGACAATACCAATAATCGAAATAACTTAAAAATAGCAAATAACAGAAAATTGAACAAATATTAAACACAGAAATCAATGCGGGTTTTTTTTTTTTTTTTTTTTTAGGTACGATAAACTTTTTTAAAAATATATATAATTACTCCAAAACTGCAATTTTAATACAGAAATTTTGTACTTACCCCAAAGAAAAATCGCTGATAAAAACAGTTAATTTGGCTTCGATTTTGGACGATTGTCATCATCCACTTCAAAAAAATCGGAGTTGCCGGCTCTTGGCGCGTTATCGCCAATTGGCGAATAAGGGGTTCCAACTACGATTCACCCATAGGACTTTTGTTACACATGAATTATAAACAATTATAAACAGAAATAATTTCAATCAGAAAGTTTAGAAAATAGATGATTACAGCTCTAAAAAGCAGAAAAATTCCCATTTTACATTTCTTATATCTTGTAAATGACTTGTGTGCCGGAAAATAAAAAAAAATTGTTTGACACAGTCAGACACTATTCGGCAAATTTCAAAATAGCATAATTCTTTACACCTTTTCACATCTCAACAAAGGGCCAAATAGTTTTCGAGAGAAGAAATTCATGGTCAGTAGCCATGAATTTTATGAATGCCAATTAAAAAATTTTTAATTTGTGAATGACCTTAAATGCATAATATTAGAAGCAATGTAACAACAGAAAAAAATTATCATAAGAATAAGCCTAAATTTTGTATGCTGAACTTGGAATTGTTAGTGATTCATGCAAAAACTGAGATGCTATGATGTTCAAAAATTTTTTAACTCTTTATTTTGTAATTTTTTATTGCATTTTAAAAACAACACTTTGTGCAAACCATATAGCAACTCGGAATATCACACCTTTCCCCCCCAAAAAAAATTAATACCTATGCCCTCTAAAATTAAAGTTCTTTCTACTACCTGTATTTATCATGACCGATCAGATGTTTTATTTCTCATTTAGTTCATATTTCTTTTAAGAAACCTGTTAAAAATGTAATGAGGTGCGATCTCATATGTCAAGATCTCCTTTGTATGAGAAATGTTTCAGATACTGAATCATTAATCGAAAACAATTTTTCTATTTCCTTAGCTACCACTTTTAATAAATAAAAAATCTTTTTAAAAAAAATTACCAATACAAATTAAGTGGAAATTCTAAACAGTTTCAGTTCTAATTATCAAGAAAGCTTTTATGAATAAAAAGCTAGTTTTGAAGGAGAGACCGTAAGATGCACCTGATCTCTGAGCAAATTGTTGCGAAGCATGTGTGTACGGTGGACGTGATAGAAACAGGTTGCTGTTGAAACGCTCTTATTGCAAAGGTAGAGTTTCGTTCTAGTTTTTTTTTTTTTTTTTTTTTTTTGCATTGGCACGTTTCGAATAAAATTGGCAATATTGCTAATTTTTGATAAAAGATTTTAATAAACCAAGATTAAAATCATTTGCGCACTCTAAATATGGAAAATATCTGATATTCCTGTCATATGTGTACAAAAAATAGAGCAAATCAAATAGAAAAATTATTGTATGTCCTACGATTGTCCAAGAGAGAAAAAAAATCACTCGTTTCGTTTATTTTAAATTTTTATAAGTTATTAATATCAAAAGCGACGTAATCCACTAAATTTTACATAAAAACAATAACATAATTAATCGTAATTATTTCATAATTGTTAAAAGTTGCTTTTATTCTGCTATAAAGTAAAATATTTATAGTTAAATATGTTTGAAACCTTTCCAGATTTATTTATTTTTTCTGATATATATATATTCTATTTCCCGAAAGTCAAAATTAACGCGATTACCATGCAACCAATTTCGATCGACCATACTAAGCCCAACATCGATTTGCTTTATTCTACAAAAAACACGATAAAATTTATTGTATTCCAGATTACCATTTATTCATTTCCGGAGACTATTACGAAGAAAACTTTTTTTTTCTGTTGCAACAACTTTTGGATAAATAATTGTAGAATCGGAGAAATCGGATGCCACTTAAGGTACACCAATCTAATTTTCAACTATTCGCATTGGAAGTGAAATTAAAATTTTCAAAAAATAATCTCATAAGCTGAGAGAATATGGAATAAAAATGACGCACATTAAGTTATGATATCAAAAAACTGAAACATGCTCAATTCTAAGAAATAGAAGTAAATATAAAAAATGTGATGAATGGATTTATTTTCGCTCTCTCCTTCACTGAAATTAAACAAAAAGAAGTGGTTAGCAAATGCAAGCAAAATAAATCTATATAAATGACAATATACAAGGCATTCATTTAAAAAACGTCGTTCAGTAGATGCAGAGCACTAAACTTAATCTTTCAAGATATTTCAAACAAAATTACTTTCCAACTATGGCGTGGCATAAGAAAAGTATGGTTTATCTGACACCGAACTGCGAGAAAACAAGTTAGGTGAGTGCGAAAATGCCGAGGGGTTGATAAACAGAATGGTTCGAGATTGAATTAAATGAATAACGAAACGTGCCTCTTTTTTCTTCGCTGCTTTTGAGCAAAACACCCAGAAACTGGGCCTCAAACAAATAAATAAAAGTTAAAAGAACTTTAAAATGGAGACGTGAGCTTTATTGTAAAACTAAAAACAAACACACCATTATCATTTATTTGTAATTCCAAAAATTTCGGGAAAAAAGTTTTCTGCATCTAAATAAACATAGTAGGGTAGAATTTTAAATGTGCTTTAATGTTCAAGTAGAAGCATAGAATTTTAAATTTCAATAGGAGTAGAATGTTAAGCGTGTATTTAAATGAACATTTTCTGTCTTTAAATAAGCACAATTTAAATAAAAATTAATAATCCTAAACGGAGAAATTGGATGGCACAAAGTACAGCAACATAATTTTGCCATATAGAAATGAAATATAAATATTCCAAGAAAGTTACACGTATTAACAGAAAATAAAAGCGATACATATTAAATCATGGTAACGAAACATTTGTGGTTCAATTTTTACAAATAGTAGCAAACATTAAAAAAATATGTATTGTTATGTATTGACCAAGTTTCGATGTTCTTCAATTGAAGTTATTCAAAATATAATCGTGAGGAAGAGAAATAAAATTTATATAATTGGTATCGTGTAATGTATTCATTTCAAAATGACGTCAGTTGAATACAAAATACTAACGCAAGTTTTAATTCTCATCTGAACAAGATGTTTTATGTGCAAATATTTTGCAATTATTCTTCATAATTGCAAAAACGCTTTGGAAATGTGATATTTATCATTGAAAGAAGTTATTTGATTGCAAAGAATTTAAATAATTCAAAATGTTTTGTTGAAAACTGAAACGTTGAATAATAATGATCCCCAAAAAATAATTGCTTCGTTTTATTACAGATGAGCAACATGGGTTAAAATAACGTCAAACATTGTTAATAGAGGAATTTTGAAAATAGTTGACAATGCTATATTCGGTTTCAGCGTTTAATATTCAACAATTTTTTTT
>JAPMOQ010006107.1:241-16766 GCA_026543055.1 Argiope trifasciata
TTTTACCAATTCCTTTTTAACTCAGAAATAAAACCTTTTCATTCGGAAAGTAATTTAGATTCCAAACCATTTACTTTCCAAAACTTTTTTTACTCTGAATTACATTTTTTATTTGTATTTAAACTGCATAACGAAATATTCTCGAAGTATTTACTGAAATAAATTGCTCGAAATATTTTATATAACGCGCAATTAAACTAGCGAACGAAACCTTTTTCTTCGCTATTCATTTTGGTTAAAAAAGATTTCTTCGGAAATTATTTTAAGAAGCAATTTTAGATTTGACAAGATATATGTTTTTTTCGGGGGGGGGGGGGGTAATTTTTCCCGGGGATTGTAACTGAATAAATTCGAAAAAATGCAACTTGTTCTTCTTTCCGTCCCAATTCAATGATATGTTTGAAAATTTTTATTTTATATATCATGTTTGTAAAGCAAAATAAATGTTCAAACTAATACTCTTACAATTTGTCTCCTTGAGTATATCTTATTTATCACAATTTTGTTTGTATAAATCATGTATTTGATGGATTTGAAGTTAATAAAGCTATTATTTTTAATTCTTGGCAATTCTGTTTTACTGAATCACATCTAATATTATTAATAAAGACAAATATAAAAAAGAAGTGCTACTGAGTTTTTATATCGACACCGATTATCTAAAAATTCGATTTCAGCAAGAATAATGTTAGACATTGGCTGATAGATGGAGAGATTTTAGAGTTTAATTTCAGCTTGAGTTTTCAATTCTGACCAGTATATGGTAGATTTTACATTACGGTTAACTTACCACGTACATATTAGATATAATACCACACAATATGATAAAAAAACTTTATGATTAAAGATGGGCTTAGTTAGACTGACGAAAATAACTTTACAAATATGCAGTGATTGGCGATATTGATGATAGAACTAGAGACCAGAAGGTTCGAAGCCAAATACCATTACCACAATACTAAAGTGATCACTCTGTCTTGACGTTACTTTTTGGATTATAAAGCTCTTATTTTAATACTTCCACCTTCAGTGAGTCAACTGTGAGATGAACTATTTATCAGTTGTTATTTAGTGGTGATATATTGGCTGTTGATTCTAATGCGCCTTTACCCATTTTTATTGACTGATTGTTTATCAACTACATTATTTATTTATTTATTGGTGATTATTTAATGTTTTTTTTATTCGATAGAGGATGACATAAGAGCTGCAAGACGTTTGCTGCTTTGTTTGTTTGTCTTCCTGGGTCACCGATGTAGCTTTTGGAGACAAGCGAGGACCGAATTGGCGACCTTAAGGTTCGTAGTCCCATAACATAACCACAAGACAAAACTGATCACTCAATCTTTACGTTGACATCTGGCTTGTAAAGCTAACACTAATACAAAAACTACAACAAAGGCAGAATTTTGTTTCAAAAAATTTAAAATCTTGGTCTTTTTTTGACATTTTCATTAATGCAATACATAATATAATACATAATGTGTTTTCAAAGTGAAATAATAGTTATCATCAATCCTTCTTTTTATTTAAAATTTTATTAAAAAATTCTGATTAATATATTATATTCTTCACATCGACATAGACAAGTTGTACTATCACTCAAATTTGTACAAATAATTATGAATATTTTTTGGAAAAAAATTTAAATTATTTTTATGTAAATTAATGAACTATTTTTCCGTGAACTGTGTGATTACTTGAAAGTCCTTTATTTATTTCTCAACATCCTTATCTCTTTATTTATTTTTAAACAGTTTTAATCGAGGATTTATACTGTTTTTTTATGTACATAAATACTTAAAATGTTCACAGTCAACCAAATAAAAAATACAGTCATTTGTGAAGAATATAATTATCTTTTGAATAGTAATAAGGATAATTGTGAGCATTAATTCAGTAAAAATATTTTAATTGTAACATAATTTTGAGAAACCAAACAAAAGATAAGAATATACTAACATATATAAATTATAATCTAAAAATAAATATTGCATTTTAATTTTCATTTGTTAAAATAAAAGATTCTTTGGAATTAAATCTGTGAAATGCAATCTATAATATATTTATGTTAAAAAGAGTGTTTTTTTTTAAATTTCTAACTTGAAACAAAATATAAATCGGATGGAACAATCTTGAAAAATTTGAACCAAAATCTTAAAAAGGTTTTTTTTATTCATAAAATGCTTGGATTTGCATAAATATTGCATATGTGTATAAAGAGGACACAAATTGCACATTTCATTATGAGAAAAGAATGATATATTTTAGGAAAAATTGCATCGCTTGTTACAAAAATATTTTTTTAAAAATTTTAATTTCAAATATTTTATTTATATATATAAAGTTCATGTTGATTAAAATATCAAAAACAATTTGAAACAGTCCGACAATTAATTTCTGTACAAATGAAAAGCAAAGAAAGCTTGTTTTGCTGGACATCAATAGTTAAATGCGTAAACCATAATAGCAGAGCTCAAATGGGTTTTAGTTTAGTTATTCGATAGAAAAATTAATGATTCTGCGTATTTCTCAACAACTTTTGATCATTTGAATCCGATAAGCTAAACAAAATCCTATTAAATTTTAATCTTCTCCACGAAATACAGTTTCCAGATCTAAAATTCATGCAAGAACCTTTCTGATAATATGTAGAAAAGAGGGCGAACGGTTTGTTATAACAACTAAAATCACGCTTTTAAAGTATCCGACAACGGTAAAAACATTGGGTATCGACCACAATGGCGAATATTTTAAAATTGTTATTTCTTGTAGTTCTCACTTTCCTCTTTATAAAACAGTTTATCTTTTCTAGGAAAAGAAAGGCCTGGCCTATCATCCAGGGTCACCTATTTTTCAACAAAAAATTGTCTTTCATTTCACTTTTCTCAAACCTTTAATTTTCATTAAAATACTCCTCCATTAGCAGGATATCTCAAAAACTAATAGAAGAATTCTCATTAAAATGTCAGTGTGTGTTTTAACTAATGTGGAGAAGGAAATAAACCAAAAGGTTTATTGTTGATCAAATACTTTTTCATTTGTAGGTGTTTTTAGAAAAATTAAGATGTAAATTTAAAGAAAAAACGTATATATACTATTTTTTTACCCCTAACTTTGTTGCATCTGACGATTTTTATTAGATGTTGGTTCATTTCATTCATCATTATATTCTATAATTTGTGTACAGAGAAAAATAGCATTGCTGCATTACAGTTTTGTGCAGATTGTTAACCGTTTTGGTTCAATTTCATTAAAATTTACAACAAATTTTCCGATTTCTCAATATATAATATGTCTTCATATAAATTTTTTTGTACTTATGGTATTTTGTATTTAATTGGCATTACATCTAAAAAGCATAGTTTAAAAAAAAATCCAATTATTCCAAAATAATCTTTTGAATGTAGTCGGATACCTTAATATTTCTATTAAAAAAGTATACGGAAACAGCACAAAATGCGTTCAGCCCAAACCAAATCACCTCGCCTATCAATCATTTAATCAAAAGATATTTTGAATTGTTAAATTCACTTTAATCCATTCCGGGAATACATGATTTATTTTCAAGAGGAGCGATAAGTATAAACACAACACAAACAGGCACTGACCTAAATGAGAGAAAACTGATGAAAATTTTATTCCTTGTCTTATATAACATGGTATATCGATTGGGAAAATATTTCGACACAGTGCTTATATATACAAAAACATTTCGATAGGGATTTTCTCTACAAGTGCAAAACCAGGCAAGATAAACAGAGGGATTTTTTAGAAACTTTCAATTTGCTTAATTTGCTTTTCTGTCAAATTTCTAATTTTTAAGATGAATACAATTATTTGAAATATGATAGATTGATTAAAACTAATTATTAGCTCAAATCCTACTTTTAATTTATAATTCCTAATGAAATGTAATTGATTTAATTTATAATTCCTAATGAAATATTATTGAAAGTGTATTCCTGTAACGAAATAACGTAATGAATTGTTTTTAGTACCACATATTTTTAAAATTGTAATTCGTTAGAGAAGTTTCAAGAAATTTTATTAAAATATATGCAGCTTAAATCAGTGGCACGAAATGCATAAATAAAATAAATTTCAGAACAAAATAATTGGTAGAGCAAACGATTTGGAATGATGTGTAACAAAGCTAGATTAATTCCAAAGCGAAAAGGTTTACCTTTGGAATTTTCCAGTGACTGAAAATCAAGAAACCGAAATTGGATCAACTAAATCTATTTATTTCTATCTAAATCTATTTATTATTATCTTTAGCTCAAATCATACATTTCATTTATAATTCCTGATGAAATAGGATCAACAAAATCTATTTATTTTTATCTAAATCTATTTATTAGATTTAAATATAGATTTTAGCTCAAATCATACATTTCATTTATATAAGTGAAAGTGAATTCCTATTTGGAAATGACGTAATGAATTGTGCTTAGTAGCACATTTTTTAAAACTGTTATTCCTACTATATATCTCAAGAAATCTCATTAAAATATGTATAATTTAAGTCAGTGGCAGGAAAGGCATAAAAAATAAATTTCAGAATAAAATAATTTGTAGAGCAAACGATTTGGAATGATGTACAGCAAAGCTAGATTAATTTCAAAACAAAATTTTGGCTTCGGAATTTTCTAGAGATTGAAAATTACGAAACTAAAATAGGATCAACACAATCGAATTTCTTCTATCGAAATTTATTTATTATTATCGTTAGCTCAAATCATAAATTCCATTTATAATTCCTGACGAATTTAATTCAAAGTGAATTTCTTTATGAAAATGATGTATTGAATTCTACTTAGTACCACATTTTTAAAAATTGTGATTCATTCTATATATTTCAAGAAACATCCTTGAAATATTTGCAGTTTAAATCAGTGGCACGAAAGGTGTTAATAAAATAAATTTCGGAATAAAATAATTGGTAGAGCAAACGATTTGGAATGATGTGCAACAAAGCGAGATTAATTCCAAAACGAAAACATTTACCTTCGGAATTTTCCAGACAGAAAATCAAGAAAATAAAATAGCATGAACTAAATCTATTTATTTCTTGGCATCAAGATTTAATTCCTTAAAAAATCAATAATGCATAACAAAAAAAAAACCACTGAAAAGTACGTTAGGATTAACAATGTATTCTGAAACTAAAGCCGAAACCCAATTGCCCAATTGTATTAGCAGAATAAGTTTTAAAATTCTTAACAAGACAGGAATAAACTTGATTTTCTCTGAATTGAAGAAATTTACTTTGAGTTGGAATGAGAAGAGATAGTCGAATTAAAAGATGAATAAAAATAACGATATAGAGAAGAAATATAATTTAAACAATGTTTTTTGATGGTCTATTTTTATTTCTTTTGTTTAGCAGGTTTATATTAACTTTTGCATTCTTTTACTTTAAATTGTAAGAAATTCAAAAGTTAAAACTTAATAAGAATAACTTTTCTCATTCTAAGTTTAGTTCTTTTATTCCACATCATTGCAATCTCTTGACTGCATTTTTTATTGCCCTTTTCATTTTTATATGCCATGGAAGTTCTGTTATCTTCGTTAGAAAGCTGACATGAAAAAAGAAAAGTATAGTAAAAAAAAAATGAAATTCTTGACTTTGGAGACATTTATGAGTATTCCATCTACTAAGAAATTTATACTTTATTTTTCTGTTGAAATTTTTGAATCATGTATAATTTTTTTGAGCATAAATAAAGAATATTTTATCTTTTAAAACTTATGATTTTGTTCCCCTGCACAATTTTTCTTACTATTGATAAAATACTGCAGTGATTTAAAATTTCATTTTTTTTTATAAACATTCAGTTTTATTTAAGATTCTTAACTTTATCTAAAAAATTGGGGCTGTGGATTTTATCACGACTTATTGAAAAAAAAATATTTCGAACAATTTTCTTGTTAAAATTTATTTCCGTTTCAGAGCATTAAAAAGTATTTAAGAGTTCGTATGTTATTTTATCATTTATACACATTTTTTTTGCAAAAGAAAAAATTTGTCCATTTTTATATAGATGATTATTAAACGTACGAATGACAGCTTGATAAGTTTATAATTGTGCAGCTAATAAGTCTTCTCCATTTGACTTTCAAAATTCTCGTTCATAAGCCATTTTTTAAAGGAAATGTTATAAAGAAATCTATTTCTTTTTCAAGTTTTAAAAACGCCTCACTTTTTTTATACAGATCTAATACTCATTTCTTTTTTTATCTATATTTATAATAAAGCTCAATTGTGCATGTGCATGCGTATGTGTATGTGCGTGCTGGCGTTCTACAGGCAGACTGTACGACCTATAACTGCCAAATTTGGCATACATACGCAGGAGGACGAGAATGTACAGTGGGTAAAAAAAGTTTCCGTACGGTCACTAAATTTAAGTATAAATGAGCATAATTTGTAAAGTATTGCATTTTTTCTTTAAATACTGTCTATATGTGTTTAGTATAAGTCTATAGAAAGTGAGTTTAATAAATTTTCATTTTTACAAAGCGAGAAAAGCATATTTTTTGCAATATCTAAGGTAAATTGAAAATTGCAGTGCAAAAAAGGTTTGCGTACGCGTTATGCAAATTCTTTCAGACGTGTTTAAAACAGGCCCGCAGTAAATCTTTTACGTTAGAAAGTTGATCACTGATAAGAAAACAATATATCGACAGTTGTTGAGTTCAAGTTTGTTCTTGATCGTCTCAAAATGGAAGTTCCCAGAGCTATTCGAGAATTAGTGTTTAAATTATGAAGAGATAGATTATCCATGGAAAAGATTAATGAAATGATTAAAAAATCGAAGTCTATTGTGCAATATATCATTGAAAGATATCGTAAACTTCATTCCCTTGAGGATAGAGATTGATCCGGGAGGCCGTCAAAATTAAATCGCGTGCATAAAGGAAACATCATACGCGTTCAAGAAAATCCACGAATACGTGCACCGCAGTTGGCAACTGATTTAATGGTTGGTTACAACATTAAAATCTCAACTCAAACTGTGAGAAATGTCATTAAAAAAGTGGTTATCATGAACGTGAGGCCCGGAAGAAACCCTATATAAATTTGTGAAACAGGAAATAGCGTCTCGAGTTTGTAAAGAAGCATGTACGCTAGTCATTATCTTTTTGGGAATCCATTCTTTTTAGCAATGAATCAAAATTTAACATTCAGGGGTCATATGGCCATTGGTGTGGAGAAAACCAAACGAACAACTGCTAACTAAGAATTTATGCGGAACTGTGAAGCACGGTGGTGGCGGTGTTATGGTGTGGGGGTGTATGGCTGCTTCTGGAGTAGGAAATTTACAGTTCATTGAGGAAAATAGGGATCAATATGGATATCTGGATATTCTTAAACAAAATGTGTTATCCGGTGTAGAGAAACCATCTTTTGGAACTGTATTTACTTTTCAGCAGGAAAGTGATCCTAAACACACCTCTAAGATTTGCCAAGAGTGGCGCCTTTACCATGTGAAACAATAACTTCATAGCCCACCTCAGTCACCCGATTTAAACCCCATCGAGCATTTGTGGGAAGAAACTAGCCGACAACTTAAAAAATATGACATAAAAAACAAAGTTGAACTCAAAAGTGCCATTAGTAGCATTTGGTGTAATATTTTTCCAGAAACAACAAAAAAAAACTTGTAGGGGTAATGCCACAACGTCTAAGAGAGGTGATAAAGGCCAAAGGAGGGCCCACTGATCATTAAATGTATTTTTGTTAAATGTATTTTGCATTTTGTAAACTTTTTCCGTGTGCTAAGGCACCGTACGGAGACTTTTTTGTTCTATGTTTACGGCATGTTTTGAGTTTTTAAGATTTATTATTTAATTTTGCCAATATTATTATCCTTTTAATATGAATAAATACTAAATAATGTTAGTTTTAACTCATTTTTAAGTTTTCATTTTTATCATTATGAATTTTTTGTGTCAAATTAATCTTTGATTTGCGTTCTTATCTGCGTACGGAGACTTTTTTTACCCACTGTATACGTGGGAGCAATTTTTTTAATTTTAATTCATAATTTAAAACTACTTTCCCGACAAGAAAATTTTTCAATTCGTTAACTACCAACTCACACACACACACACACACACACACACACACACACACACACACACACACACACACACACACACACACACACACACACACACACACACATGTATATATATATATATCAACAACATCGACTTCCATTTATCTAAGCTTTTACGAGAATGCTGCGCTCTGCATATTTACTCATTTTAATAGACAAGACGCGGTTGTCGTCCTTTAGGGATTCAACAATGACTTCTATTCACCCTTTCTGCCGAATCAGCTCCTTCCTCAGAAATAGCTTAACAAATCATGCTGGAGAGGACATGGACAAGACGTTAAGCAAAGGAAATTCCGGTTGTGGTTCTCTGTTATTATATATCCATTCATGGGAAGAGGTTGAGAGGGTACATCTTGTTGCGGAAGGATCAATGGCATGAATATGACTGAGGATTGCTTAGCTAGGGGTTAGAGTTCCGTGATTCAACTGTAGTACTCAAATGGTATAACAGGAGGAATGCCGAGAATATTCAAAGGCTGTAAATTAATTTGCATATTTTTGGTGCTATTTTTATACGCAATCCCCTCTGTCATGTCAACAAAAAATAACTTCTGTAATAATTCTTTCTGAATATTTTTTTTAAAATTAAATGGTATCTTGTTCCCTCATTTGTCAATTGACTTCGATATGGATCGAATATGCATGCATACTAAGCTTCTCTGCAATTTTGAAACAGATGGGAAAGAATTAATAAAGGAATTCTCTAAATGGGCATAGAATATGGCATGGCATATATTGGGCTTATGATGAGACTAGGAACAGATTTTTTGTCTCTAAAGACTAACAAGAGAACTTCTGGATCTTTAAGAAATATGATACTAGATACTTATAAGTAAAAAATCTACTTTTACTCAATTCCCATTAAAATAAAATTTAATTTTTTAATGTAACCTTATTTCAGATTCAGTTCAAGTAATATAAAGTTTGCATAAAGGCTAGTCAAACTAAAATTATATCTACGTTTTCAGAAAACTCAAAAGATGGAGAAAATATGTTACAAACACATCTGAACACTATTTTTAAAACAATCCCTTTCTCAAAACTTCATATTAATTAGAATGGGTTGAAGAACCTTTGAAAAAAAAAAAAACGTTGAAAGTCCTTCATCCCATTGGTCGAAACATAAAATTCCTATAGAACACGAAAGTTATGAAAAAAAGGACGGTATAAAAAACATTTCGAATCTTTTGGATCTGTATAGACTGGTGTATAATGCGACTAAATATAGATTTTTATCTCTGAATAAGGATGACTGGTAAGAAGAGAAAGAGAGCCACTGGATCGTCAAGAAATATGAAACAAACTGCTTATACTGATTAATTTCAAACTGAATTGATTTCAAAATAATATAGATGATATTGTCGATATTTTGACAGAACAATTTGCATATAAAATATAGAAGTGCAAAAATAATGTATAAAAAGGAAAAAGGGGTTGAAAATTAGGTATAAAAAGGAAGAAAATAGTTTCATTGTTATTTCTTTGCATCTTTGCAATTTGAACAAATGTGTTTAGTGTGTTCCAAACATATAAATTTCTGGCAAATCTCAGAACCGAACCGTGTGATTCTAGTCCACTTTTCTTTTTCGCAAGGTTTTTCCCCGACGTCACATCATACACATCTTCAATACCTAGTTCGGCTTTTCTCTTTAGCACCTTTCATTTTAGCTCACCTTTTAGAGATGAGGGTGCATTTTTTCACCATTTTCCTTCATAAGTGCATTTGCCAGCTGTCGCCAGTCTAAAACACGACGGATTTATTTGTAAAATCATACAAAATCAGATGTGACAAAAACTTACATGCACGGTGACATATCTCTAAAATACAAATACGTGATCGGAAGAGACCTATTAACGCCACAAACTTACGACGATGACTGAAAGTAGGTCAAAGAGAGGAGGACAAAATAGCCAATGACAGGCTTTTCCAGTGCCACCAGATCTGAAGGTATAAAATGAAATTCATCTCTAGTGAATCGCTCACATACGCGTGCTAGCTGGAAGGTTAAGTATACTTTTGTAAAAAGGTAGAATTCTATTTATACGCAGCTGAAATGAAAACTTTCAATTCAAACTTGTTAAAAAAATGATAAGTGATGCATTGAATGATTCAACTGAAAATATTCGCACTTAATTTTCTGCTAGATATCATTAAATACCATTTTAACAATTTGCAATCTACTATGGCCTACTAGCACAATGTATCAAACCAAATTATAAATTGGGGTCTTTACTAATTTACCCATTACTTAAATAGGCTCTTTGAAAATTTTGCAATCCAACAAGACATAATTCCAACATCAATTTTAACTATATACTATCCTAACTATTAAAAATGGATTCTTTTGTATTTAGCATTTAGCATTTTTGCATGTATTTTCTATTTTTTAATATACTGTTACGGATTTCCTATCCTTAATCCGTAGGGTTCGTTTTTTACTTCACCTTGTATATAGTAGTTGTGTATGGTGTTAGAGAAGATGATGATGCAAACAGAATGATCAGTCCTTCAGTAGACGAACACAACACAGACGTTTATTTACAGGACAGCACAAAGACGACAATTATTTACACACTACTATGTACAGGAGATAACTATAAACAGCCGAGACGAACACACTGGACAACACACTGCAGATAGTAGTATACAGGCAGAAATTCTGTAGTGACAATGTCCACAGCTCACAGAGCGGCCAGACAGGATTCAGCCGGAGAGGGAATCTTTAAGGGATTCACTTTACACCGCCTGGGTCTCTCCAGAACAGGCTGAAACTATTCCTCTGTCTCTTCTTGCCTTCACTGTCGACTCACTACTTTGCACAACGGAACTACTCCTTAGTTCGGGACAGTTCCGTTCCCGACGACCTCACAACGGACTACGACACAGGCTTCGTCAGAATATGTCGCACAGCAGTCCTCCGTTCAGGACTTCTTAGTTCAAGACCTCTCTCTCTTAGGTCTTCTTGATTAATTAAACAGCGTTACTTGCATTCTGAGCTTCGGCTTCTCTCCACTGCCGCATTTCGGCTTGATTCCTCTTCAAGTCTTTTTTCTCTGCTGCTCCTCTTCGTCTTGACTGTATGAGTTGAATTTATGAGGCACCTAGCCCCTGCAAGGGGCTTATCCCCGAATATGGAAAAGTGGAGATAAACCTTGCGGTCGCTGTTTGCCGTGATCGTCTGTGCAAAAATTTCCTTGGATTCTGTTTAAATATGATTGGAGAGCTGGAGGGGTGAGTGAGGTGGCGAGTGTCAGGACCCGTTCTGATTGGTTATTGACTAGGTGAGGGTGAGGGGGTATGCCGTCCAGGACTACTTTGAGTTTAACCTTAGTTTAATTTAAGTGAAGTTCGTTGAGAGTTACTATTAGACTAAGAGTATGTAAAAAAAATAAGAATTAATTATCATATAGCAAAATATTTCGTGGTTTTTTAATCTTTGGATCCGGAAGATAATTAGGAATATTGGCTATAGTTGGGTTGTCTATTGATTCAAGATTGCTGAAAAATTTTCTTGCTAATTTGACAATGAATTTTTTGAATGGGGGGTAATTTAGGCATTTATACATATTCGTATTAGGCATGTAGTACTTCATATTGCAAAATTGACGAATTAAATTATTCTGCTGGATTTCTAAAAATCTTAGGTTGGTTCTGGCAGCGTATCCCCACACAGGGCAAGCATATGTTAGTACTGGACGCAAATAGGTGGTGTAAATAAGTATTTTGTTATGTCTACTCATTTTAGAGTTTCGAGAAATTAAGGGATGAAATTTACGTGTTAGGTCTCGAAACTTTTTAGTTACGTAACTAAAATGGGGTTTCCAAGTTAGTTTATTGTCTAAAATGACACCTAAATATTTGCATTCCTTAGACCACGGGATGGGTTGATTTTTAATTCTGAGAGGGGAGTATTTTTTAATTAATTTATGCTTAGAGAAAAGAATTGATTCAGTTTTAGAAGCGTTAATTTCTATTTTCCATTTGATAAACCATTCCTCAAGAGATTTGATGTGCCTGCTGAGAGCTATAGTGATGAAGTTTGGATTTTTGTTTCTCGCTAGTATTGCGGTGTCGTCCGCGTACAAACACAACATTGTGTTAAATTGCTTGGGGATATCATTAATAAAAAGTGAAAAAAGAATTGGCCCCAGCTTAGATCCTTGTGGTACACCTGCTTTTACAGGTTTTGTTTCAGAAAATACCTGATTATATTTAATTTTGAAGAATCTGCAGCTGAGGTAGGAAGTTATAATTTTGACTAGGTGTGGGGGTATATTGTAATTAATGAGTTTGTAAATAAGGGCTTCTAGCCAAACACGGTCAAAAGCTTTCTGAATGTCGAGGAAAACAGCGGCAGTTTTTTGCTTGTTTGCAAAAGCCTTCTTCAATATATTCAACTACTCTAAGCAGTTGATGAGTTGTCGATAGGTTTTTCCTGAAACCGTATTGCTCGGGAGTTAGGATATTATTGATTTCTAGGTATTTATTTAGCTGATTTAGAATAAAATGTTCCACGATTTTGCTGATGGAGGGTAGTAAAGAAATTGGTCGATAACTGCTGGGTTCAGTAGGGTCCTTCCCATGTTTTAAGATTGGAATGACTGCAGCTGTTTTCCAGACTGATGGGAAATAGCCGAAAGTGAGACAACTATGGATAATGTTGATAAGGAATTGTAAATAGTTGTCGGGGAGCGATTTGATCATTTTATTATTTATGTTATCCAAGCCCGGTGCTTTTTTCACGTTTAATTTTTTAACATAATTTTTTAATTCAGTAATAGTACGAGGTTTTACATTTTTAAATTTTAATGGAAGGGAGGTGCAGAAGCTTTTAACCGTATTATTTACAGTTTGTTCAGTGTTGTGATCAGTAATGTCATTAATATGGAATTGTTTCTCCAAGCTATTGGCTAGGCAGTTTGCTTTTTCATCGTCCTTAGTTGCAATACTAGCAGGGCCTTTAAGGGCCGGAATTTTAAGTTTTTTGCTTTTGTAAGATTTAACCAGTTGCCAAATCGAACCATCGTCGGAGCTGACATTGATAAATTTATTAATGATTTCTTCGCTTTGTAGTTTTCTGTTCAATTTTTCTATATCTTTGTTTAGTCTATTCGTGAATCTCTTGAAGAATGGGTCACTCCCTTCACTGCCTTATATATACCGACGGTAGGCGGGGCTAACACCTTCTGGGCCAATCAAGAGCGTTCTCGATGTATCTCGGCTCCTAGTGGACGGATCGGGAAAATTCTCGATATTTCGGGTACTTTCCATTTTGTTGCCAAATTCATCGCCAAGTTGTTAAATGGTCGCCGTTTGTCGCCAAGATTGGAACTTCTTACGTCACACCCATTCAATACACATTACTGTCAATCTATCTTTCTTACGATGACAGAATTAGCGCGGGAAAGCAAAACCACAGGTTCGTAACAATAGTTTTATAAAAAGGAATACTTCTTCTTATTCGCCATCGTATTGAAAAATTTCAATTTATACTTGTTAAAAAGTTGGTCACTGCTGCCTGGGTGTAACCTCACGCAATTCAAATTCATCTGCTCTGGTGTAAATGAGCCCAGGATGTGATTCCCCCCTACCTTCCCGTTTCATTTGCGTTCGATGCATAAATAACAGCGAAGCGGATGTATTTCATTACAAAAGTCACATTTCATTCCCCCTTGTATTTTCCGACTTGCGTGTTTTACTAGTTCAGTTCATTTCGTTTCGCTGAGGCTACGTGATAATAAAGATGCGAAATGGGAAGCGGAAATGGATGTTAAGGTGTGGAAATATCTTCAATTTTGAAGGTAGATGCTTCTGAAAACATGATTTATAAGGGAGAAGAAGGAATTATCTGCATAACATTGCCGTTTTATTGATCATCAAGTTCTCCAGGTCATATGAGTCGTGATTTTCTTTTTCTAATGAGGTTGCTATGAATACACTGATCCTCCATTACCAACTCTATTGAATAATCGCAATAACAACATCATTTCAGCTTTTCAGAACGTAGACAATGACGCATTCTAATGTTTTGTAGTAAAATTTGATTGTTAAAAAGGTATGTAAAATGTAACAATATTAGGATATATTCAAAATGTAAATATACGTAAAATGTAACATACAATTTGATACTTTATGTATTACATATTCGTAAAATGTAAAGATCCCCATTTTCAAAGTAATTTGTTGCTCACAGTTATGATATTTTAAAAAATATAATGAGTTAACATTTTTAAAATTAATTAAAGTCAATCACAGGCAGTTTTGTTTAGAGGAAAACGACCAATAAAAATTTAAAATATCTTCAGACTTTTAGTAAAAATCTATAAACCTTTTCCATCATTTTCTTTAATACATTACCATTTTCAAAGTATTGTAGTAGTTAGTTAAAATTATCCCTATTTATAATTATTATTTTTCTTCTAATTTCATTAAATCCATCATATTTTATTATGTCGCTCTGAATTGAAATTATTTCCCCACATATACAAGTAATGTCTTACATCCTTCAGCATTTGAAGAAGTATGCAGGAAATCTTCCATGTCCTAATATAATTAGCACAAGAATCGAATGAAGTACACTTTTTAACATTTTTAGTTCCTTTACGAGTTCATGCACTGCGAGTCCTCTGCACAGCATTATTCTTCTATACTGCACTTTTATAGTTGTTTCTCTGCTAAAGTGAGTTAAAGCCTGCTAATTGTTTAATAGTAATTATTCTGCTCATATTTACCTGTAAGTATCTTACAAATTTAAATTGAATATCCACGCCAACTATTATGTAATAACAAAGTATATTATTAATTTAATAAATCAGAAGAAGAACAAAAACATAAACATCTTATTTATCTTTTCAAAACGATTTAGTCAAAAATGTTTCAACAAATTATGATTGGCGGCTTTATTTAATAGGAAGATATTGTTAACTGACAACTGCTACCTACCCGCAGGCAGAATGATAAAACTGAAGGACCGGTTTAGTTTAGTTATTAATATAACTAAACACGTTGACTGCCAACTACGAGATCACTCGTAGACTGCGTTCTTTTCTAGGCCAAACCATCTATGTTATTAGATGACACCTTCTCTACTATTGTTAAAAGATAGCAAAGTATGGATCATCTAATTAGATACATAGATGGTCAGGTGAAAGCAGTGGAAGTGATAGTGTTAACGTCCCGTTTTGAAGCAATTCTAGGGCTATTTTGGGAACCATGCAATTTTGAGCAGCAAGCAGATGACGAGGACGACTACTGAGCTGGCATCCCTTTTCCAAGCTTCCAAACCACACAAGCGGAAGGACATTTGGCCCCGATGGATTAAACATGCACCAGACTCATTAACAAGGTGGTTCTTTGGTAGAATCTGGGCTGGAAGCTGCAACCCTCTGGTTTCGAGGTCCAGACCTTACCACTACGGCCACCCTGAAAGACCGGATCACCACAGCGGCAACAATGTTAAGAACAGTGGTTAAGTACCAAGTATAATTACAGGTAAAGTACAACTCTTCCCTAGGACAAAATCCCTATCTTCCAATCCTCTACGGCAGGAAGCTAGCCTTTTTTTACCCACCAAAGTGATGAGTACACACCACCATATCGGAATCTTTTCATCCTCATTTATGAGAAGTCACTCAGTAGAAGTAACAGAAAAATATACCATACTTTGAACATTAGTCAGCCATCTAAGCTATCGCAGAATTTTCACAGTTTCTATCACAGCCTTTTTAATAGTTTAAAAAGGAAGACCTGGTTTATCATCCAGGGTCACAATTTTTTAAACTAAAATTTGTCTTTCTTTCTCAAATTTCAAAATTTCTCAAATCTTTAATTTTCATAAAAATTCCCCACTTTTAATATATCTCAAAAACTAATATAAACATTTACATAGAAAATCCAACTTGAGTTTTAAATAATACGAGAAATGAAGTGAACCAAACGTTTTATTGTTGGTGAAATTCTTTTTCATTAATAGGCGTTTTTAGAAAAATTAAGTTGTGAATTCATGGAAAAAATGCACACATCGAATTCAATCGCATTTAGTTCATTGTTTGCAATAAAATTTATCCGTAAGCCCAATTCATACTATTTCCTTGCATTTAGATTAATATTTGCGAGTAGTCTGCGTGATCACAGTAGTTTCAAGATCAATGTTAAATGCCCTATATTTTGAAGCTTTAAAGATAATTCATATAATTAATACTCGTATTAATAAGACCAGCGGGTGACCGAGCTCCGCTCGGAGAAAACAGGTATCGAAGCTAACTCGAAGATTTAAATTTTCAATTGTGATTTATCAAAACAATACATGCCATAAGAAAATTTGTGAAACCATTGGTGGAAAGACAACTGGTTAAAGTGCACCATTGTAAACTATTCTAAACAAAGTTAGAGTTTG